>CAJVPY010000167.1:0-32855 GCA_910591965.1 Dentiscutata erythropus | reverse complement strand
TCTCCAGTGGAGGTAGAGCTTTCGGAGACCATAGTTTTGTGTTGAGTTTTGGACTGAGGAAAGCTTAATAATTCTTGTTTAATATTATTTTTGTATAAAGTAGGGCTATTAGTTTGTTTTATATTAGTAGAGTATGAGTAGTCCTTAGGACCGCTTTTGCGAGACAATGAAAAAATTGTTTTTTGGTCCATTTTAGTGTTTTTTTGTCTTTTTCTCATAAACGACTTGTTCTTTTTCCAAAGTTGTACTTTTTTTAAGTAGATTAGGGGGTGCCAGATAATTTTACTTAGATGCCAGAACTCAAGTTACTTAGTAAATTTTAAAGATATAGCTGCGGGAAAATTTTTTCTTCTTGTTCCTATTTTGGTAAAGTGCTCTGCGGTAAGAGTTAGAGAATAAATATTTGCTTGATATACTCTCATTGTAATTATATCTACTTAATAAAAGGTCTCTAGCCAGAGAGGTCACTTTAATACTATATAAAAAAAAAAAAATGAAAATATGGTATAATATATACACATTCTTAACTTTGGTTGCATATCAAAATTAAAATCAATACATAAATAACAATCTGTTGTGTTAGAATTAAAATACTCTAATTTCTTATTTGGAATGAAATCAATAACTTTCTTGTAGTATTTATAAGCAAGTTCTTCATCTTTTTTGATACCAAGCACATCTGTATTATGCCAATTTGTCATCCAATATTTAGCATCATATTTATATTTGGTATTACTTTTACTTAATTCTGATAAGAGCTTCTGTACTTTAATTAATTTTCCTTTTATATAATATGCATCTGTCTTTTTAAGCAAATATAAATCTTTAAGATTTTTATCAATTTTTTATTTAATAGTATATAATATTTTTCTAAAATATAAATTGTCATCCAAAATCTGGCAGTAAATTTAAATATATAAATATCACCATTGTTTAAACGATAGTTATCTGGTCTAAATTTGATCAAATTAAATTTGACAAAAATAGCCCAAGCCTTCTCATATTCTTTTTTATTATGATAGCTTTCTGTATCTTTAAGTTGTAATATGAACAATCAAACATATCTAGTTAAGTTTTGAAAAACCAAATGAGTCAATAGTATAGAAAATAGAAAGTTGGAGTAATTTATAAATTAAAGCCAAAATTAAATTAAATAGAATCTTGTAGTTATTAAATATTTAAAATTATTATTCAATTTAAATTTACATTAAAAAACAATAAAATTTTCAACTTTACAATAGTAATAATAAAGTTTTGGAAGTAAGAATTTTATTGTATATGATTTAATTCAGAATTAAAAATCAATTAGATAACAATTGAATTTTAACAATTGGTAATATAAGAATACTGTGTCTATTTCAATAAAATAGTATAATAATAACAAAAGCTTTTTTTAGTATAATAGAAGAATATATAAAAAAGACTCTAAAGATATAATAAAAAATAAAATAGAAGATAATAAGTATTTTACACGTGTCTTTACTTCTCCTGAACTTGTTAATGTGAGTAGCCCTGCCTAGCAAAACTCTATTCTTAAAATTTGCATTAAAAAATATAGTCTAAAAAAAAAAAAAAATGATAATGAAATATTTCCAATTCTTCTAAAGCTTGCCGATTTGGGGACATATCCAGAAGCAGAATATTATTTGAGTCTTTTGTATTTAAATAAACAAGGAATTACAAAAGGAGAAACTATCCCAAACTTAGAATATGCTAAGCAATTTAATAAATGGTTGTAACAGGCTGCTAGAAACGAATATACTAAAGCAAAAGAATTGTGCAATAAATTATCAGATTAATTACCAGAAAATTTTCTAAGTAGATTATGTGAAAACAAAGATTTTATAGTATCTATTTTTGTAATATTTAATATAAATTGTTTAAGAGACTTTCGGATTCATATAGAGGTCAGTCCTATAAAAAATTATTCATTAGTCAATCAATTTAGTATTTATTTTTGTTTCTAAATTTGTAAAAATATATTAGATAAAATTTTTTTTGACAAAAATATGTCATTATCATAATTAAATTTAAAAGAGAAAATAGTCAATAAAAATAAATATATAATATAGTTGTCCTCTACATAATAATCACACCTAGAAAAATTAAAACAAACTATATATGACTTTCATAGTTCTTTTATCACACCACAGAGTAACAAGATCTATTAAAAAAATTCTTTTTTTCAAAATTTATCAATGAGATGACAATTTAGTAATTTATATTTTTATCCACACCAATTGTATGACATTAATACTAAATTCAGGTCAAGGATTTATTGTTAAATTCGCTCTTGACAAATAAAGATTTTTATAACACTCAAGAATCATTTATAAAAGTCCTATTTAAGGTAGCAACCTTTTATTAAGATAATTTAAAAACTTCCTTGGTTGAGAAGAGAAAATTTGCTGTTATAGATTTATACTTGGATTTATACTTTACAATCATTCTTTTAACATTAATTCTGGTGATAGTAGCTATTATTATCTTTGAATATAAACCAAAATTTATACCATTGGGATTTGGTCCTTATGATTATTAAATTCCTAATCAAAATGAGCAACAATTATTTATTTTGTAACTAATTTTTTACCAAATCTTGAATGCCTACCAATTACGAGGAATATTGCTAAATAACTCTTCAACTTACTTTTCTTAATTAAATGAAGCATGTTTAATTATACAATTTTATTTTTAAGGTACCAAAGAAATTTAACTTTTCATTTTGCTTTATTTTTCTTGTTATTTAATAATACCTTCATGTAAGCTCAGTATAAGTAAAGATCAAGAAGTACTAAAGTTCATATTTTAATTATTGCTTTCTGATACTAATATAATAATGTTTATACTTATGAAGAAATCTTGAAATAAGTTTACTCTTATTTAATTGTTTATAACTATTCAGCCTTTTTTCAATTGATTAAATTTTTTCATGGACCTGTGGGACAACGAACTTATATTTTTTAAATAAATATGCTAATAAATTCATTAACTATTTCTATAAAATTCATAAATAAAAGAAAATACAATTCAATTATATATAATTTATTAATTGTATATTGAAATTAAATTTAGTTAATATTAACAAATTAAATTAAATTGATTTAATATTCAGCAATGCAATTTTTTTTACTGTAAGAATCTCAATAAGAATTAAAAAAGCAAAGTATAGTATTTAAAATATAAACTAGCCTAGCTGGTGATTACATTAATGATCATCAACCAAAATTGCAATATATCAAAAATGAAACAAACTCAAATCAATTGCAAATTTAGTTACAATCTATTGGATAAATTTTTTGATATCACCAAAGTTGATCATAAACTAGTTCACAATTAACATTAAAGCCCCAAAGTTAATTTACGGCTATGAACTAATTCCGATTAACATTAAAGTCCAAAGTTTTTTTTTTTATTTTTTTTTTTATTTTTTTTTTTTATTATTAAGGCCTATATCGCGGCTGGCAATTGCCTTTATTGGTTATTATATTACAAGATGAGTGTACAACTAGCCACATGTACAACTTTTGGTTGTTTAATTTAAGTAGTCCGCCCGAAGGTTCTACACTAGCTGCCATTCCTGCACTCTACTAGGAGATTGCCTATTTAAACTCTCTGATCTATGTAATATCAAGCAAATTCCCGCCTAGGCTCCCGTATATCATCAATGATGCCGTCTAACCTGACATGTAACCTCCCTTTCTGTGCTAATATGTCAAGCTGTTACCCATTTCCAGAGCACGTCACCTGACTAGCAAGGCTTAGGGTGCCTCCCTATTACTAACCTACCTACTCTACGGTTCTATAACAGGGCTATGCCCTTGTAAAGTTCACCCAGACCCTGATACCTACTTCACAGCATATCCCCAGTACTTTAGTTCCCCTCCACTTGGTCCCAGACTACCAATCCAGATGGCCTGGAAAGACTGTGACCTGTCCCTAGTTCATCGGCTCTGCCTATGATCTTTTTCTCTAGTTACCTGGTAGCCTGGTTGGTGACCGGCTTTACCACAAACCGGTCGTGCTCCGTCCAGTTCTTTCGCTTCAGTTTTCATTTTTCTGGGTCTAGCCTTTACAGTAGTACCATCGAAGATCTGTGCTATCTCTCTACTTGGGTCTTCCCAAATGAGCTTCTGTCTCCCCAGTCCTACGGATTTATACGACCACTCGGACTTATCTTGTGTTTGCACCGCCCGAAGCTGGCTAGCATTCCTCCGGTTACCCGGATACCTCGTGACCTGCCAGTCATGCTGGTATGACCGTAGTTACAGGTATCCTATCCCAACTGATCGACAAGAGACGGTTGCCATAATATAGGTAATTATTTGAATTTTCATTTCATCGCCGATGGGTTTCGAACTCTTGACCTGCCACTTGGTGGGGGTGACAACCTAACCACTACACTAAGACGCCACACCCCTCTGAAGTAGATCTTAAAAGGGAGAAATGAAATGATTTGGGAGTAAGCAGGTTTCATTAGGTAAGTATATGTGAGCTTCTTCGTAATTGTTGTCTTTGTCTTTTTTGTTAAGGATAAAGATTTTAATATAGTAAGGTGAATAGTATAAAGAAAACTCCTGGAAAATATGGTATAAAAAAGTGTGAATTGTTTGTGGGTGATGAAGTAGAGGTAGTTTATAATGAAAGAGAAATTTATTATAGCATGTAAGGAGGTCTATAGTTCCAAGCGTTTCTGTTACTTGAGTGATTGTTTCCAGAGAGGAGTGGTTTAGTATATGGTAATCTTCACTGTTGTATTCTTCTTCTGATATTACTTCGTATGATGAGTATGATGAGTCAGAGAATTAATTATTGTTGGTGTTTAGTGTGGTATGTGAATCATAGGGATTTAGAGATATTGGAGATGATGCCACATAAGAATAGTCTTCTATGTCAATCACCGTATACCCAGCTTGCACAGTTCCGCAAGGGTTAGCAACAATCAGGTTAGACGTTAGAGAGTTGTTTAATTCTATCCCTTCCAGGTAGTCTAATATTTATTATATAATGTATAGAATTCTTTAGTTTGACTTTCATTTTCACCTTGAAAAAAGGAACAAAATGTCATGTCTGGGTAACGGATTGTAAAGGTCATGCAATATTTGAAAAACATATGAAAGTTGTAGTGCTACTTGTATGGTAGCAAAATTTAATAAAATACTGAGTAATGATTCGTACTGTGCTCATATAAGTGTTCATGATAAGCATGGTAATAAGAGTTTTCAATTCATTGAAAGACTTCACAAAAGTGAATGCTTCAAAGTTAGTGGGAATGATACTAAATTTAAATTCAAGAAAACAAAATGCCCTAAAAAGAAGCTTCCAGAATTTTGTGATAATCTTCAATGAAATAATAATTAGCGTTTTGCTATATGTTATTTTTTGTTAAATAATAGAAAGATAAAAAATTTGCAGTTACGATGTAATAATGTATAACATCAAATTTTGCTATATAAAATAAAATTTGGTAGTTCTACCAATTTGATAATGTTTTTTTTTTATCCTTCACCATTTTATAAAACAAAATGCTTTGTCAAACAAGAAATTTATTATAATATAACTAGAGGTGGGCAAAATGCATATTTTGACCATACTATATGTATTATACAAAGATGCACATGATAAGTATGATACACATAATACACGTGGTAATTAATATTTATGTAATTAGAATCGCTCTTAAGACTAATATTGCGAATATCAAAAAACTTTATTTAGATTATACTGTATTACATAAAATAGCTATCTTGATATATATCAGCATTAATTTAATATTTAAATACATATTACATGCAAGAATAAAAAAATTTTATTCATCTTTACTCTCTACTTTATTATCTGCTTTGTTATTACTTTCTTTAATACTTGAACAATTTTCAAACTCATCACTTGTATCTTTAGTTAAAAGTTTCTCATATGAGTCATTTGAGTCATTATCTGTTAGATCTAGTAGTTCAAAATTCTTTTGATAATGTGTTGGTCTATTATTAAGTCATGCTACTGCTTGTGCAATATCTAAAGATTTATACCATTGTTATAGAACATGTTAACATTATAGAACATATTAGAGATTTTATTTTTATTAGATCCAAAAGATTATAATGATTGAAACAAGCTACAATACAAGACAACCAGACTATCAGTTAGCTAGATAATCAAGCAATAGATTTACTATAATATCTTTTATATCTTTTATACCTTTTGTACTTTTCATACCTTTTGTACCTTTCATACCTTTTGTACTTTTAATACCTTTTGTATTTTTCATACTTTTTGTACCTTTTATACCTTTTATATCTTTTGTACCTTTTGTATCTTTTATACCTTTTATATATTTAGTACTTTTTATATCTTTTATACATGTTATAAAAGCTATATAAACCCTAGCTTTTACCCTCTCTTGAACTAGAGAATTCATTCTTTGCAATGTTCTAAAATATTAGAATTCTATAGAAATAGATACCTATAAATAGCTTAGTATCTAAGCATTGTATTATAAATAAATAAACATATCTTTGCCTTAAAGTAAACTATGTCTCTATGCTTCTAATGAATATACCAAACTACTCTAGTGAGGAAATATTTCATTTCTATACTGCTTTATATCTCACCCTGTTGTTTTAGAGATCCTTGTTGCTGTATGCTATGTTGTAAGTGATAAATTAAGAAAGCTATCCCACTTGTAACGCCATAAACAAGTTAGTTTGTAATTGCTATATATATATTCTAGCTTAAACAACCTTTCATTAGTTAGTTGTGCTCTTTTTTTTTTCTTGAATATATGAGAATGCAGACAAGTTTCATTCAGAAGCTGCTGATAATAATAGAATTAAAAACACTCTAGTAGCAACTTTACATAATTCAGGTGCTGAAATTTCAAAATTTTTTCTTTACTAAGCAAAAGGATTAACATGTTCAACTGTACTCCATGCCAATTAAAGATCAAATATACCTATTTTTATTTTGTACTTAGTTAGTTGCTGTCAAATAATATTTGTAATATTAATGCCATATTATTTGTAGTAAACCTTTTTCTATAATATTTCAAATCTAAGAGCTATGCAAGTACTATAACAGGATAGTATATTTTTTTCATTAACTTTCTAATATTGTTTAATTTGATTATTCATTTCTAAAATAAAAATAGTTCAAAATTTCAAATTAATAATATGTATAAGTATAGGCAACAGATATACATACCCCCAATTTACTAATCATACCTCCTGCAAAATTAAAGTTTTTTTAAACTTTGCATAAAGATATCTCGATATCTGCCAAGTCAAATGCAATGAATTTTTTTATTTGTATTCTACAGATTCGTAGAATTCAAATAAAAAAAATTAATCAAATTTGACTTGGTGGTTGTTGAGATACCTTTGCACAAAGTTGAAAAAAATTTTTGGTGCAGCTTTATTTTTTAGATATTTTGAGTTTTCTTAACTTTGAGCGAAGACATCTCGACAACCACCAAGTTGAATTTGATAAACTTTTTTTATTTGAATTCTATGAATCTGTAGAATGCAAATAAAAAAATTCATCAAATTTAACTTGATGGGTGTCAAGATATCTTTGCTCAAAGTTTTAAAAAAACTCAAAACGTCTATCAAAATAAAGCTGCGCCAAAATTTTTTCATCTTTGTGCAAAGATATCTTGACAACCACCATGTCAATTTTGATGAATTTTTTTTTTATTTGAATTTTACTAATCTGTAGAATACAAATAAAAAAAATATTATCAAATTTGACTTGATGGGTATCGAGATATCATCATTTAAATTTTTTAAAAAAACTCAAAACGTCTATTAAAATTTAAACTTTGAGCAAAGATATCTCGACACCCACCAAGCCAAATTTGATAAATTTTTTTTTATTTACATTCTACAGATTAGTAGAATTCAAGTAAAAAAAAATTTATCGAATTTGACCTTGTGGTTGTCAAAATATCTTCGCACAAAGATAAGAGAAAATTTGGCACAGCTTTATTTTGATAGATATTTTGAGTTTTTTTAAAACTTTAAGCGAAGATATCTTGACACCCATCAAGTCAAATTCGATGAATTTTTTTTATTTGCATTCTACAGATTCGTAGAATTCAAATAAAAAAAAGTTTATCAAATTTGACTTGGTGGTTGTCGAGATGCCTTCGCTCAAAGTTAAAAAAAACTCAAAATGTCTAAAAAATAAAGCTGCACCAAAATTTTTCTCAACTTTGTGTGAAGATATCTTGACAACTACCAAGTCAAATTCAATGAATTTTTTTTATTTGAATTCTACGAATCTGTAGAATATAAATAAAAAAATTCATTGCATTTGATTTGGTAGATGTCGAGATATCTTCATGCAAAGTTTAAAAAAAACTTTAATTTGCAGGGAGGTATGATTAGTAAATTGGGGGTATGTATATCTGTCACCTAAGTATATTATCAAATTTAATATAAAAAAATTACTATCTGACTCTAATAATTTATTATGTTAATTGTAAAATAATGCAAGCCATGGAGTATTTGATTCAAATAAAGAAATCCCAATAACTAATCTGTTTAAAATTGTTAGAAGACTTTTAATATTTTTCCAAAATTATTTATTATTGATCATTTTGTAAATTAATTCAGGTACTTTATCAGATTTATTGTATACTATTTTCATAATAGTTAATTTAAGTGCTAGTTAGTTTTGTAGAACATAATTTAGATATGTTGCCAAAGATCTTATCTTGTTTTGACTAGAAGTTTTAGGAATATTTAGCAATTATAAGTTGCTAATTGATGTCAATGTAGAATAGTAATTGGAATATGATGTGATCAAAAATACAAAATGATCTCTTTAGTATTTTTTAAGTTATTAGCTCACTATGATAATTTTAAAATATTACTAGTTAAAATATTCAAACTATATACAACACAGCCTAGAAAAAAAATTCTAGAATATTTTATTTCTAATAAACACTATGCCTTTTTTATTACAAAGGTGTTATCAGTAATTAAGGCTAAAATTTTTAATATACCAATTTTAACAATCACTTTTTCCAAATCTTCAACAATTATTTTAGCATTTTGCTATATTTCACTAGTTGGATGTGCAGTAAAAAAAACTGGATCAGGTATTGTTAAAATATAGTTTGTCCAATATTGTTGTATTAAATTAGACCACTCATTGGATATAAGACACATATTTACACTTTTATTAATTAAAGCTTCAATATTATTTTTAGTTTTATTGAAAGCATGATCTAATGACTTTGTAGAAAGTTTTTTTTGGCTAGGAAGCCTAAAAGTTGGGTTTACTTGTTGTCACAAATTCTTAATAGGTTTTATTTCAGATAGTGACAAAAAAAGACTATAGTGAAATACAGATTTTGCAAATTCCAATTTAAGAGAATCTTGATCTTTTTTTAAAATACAATTAACAGCTAATGATGTTGAATGAGTTGTACTTATTGATGTTTTATTGTCACTTTTTTCATATAAACTTCTAAAATAATTTTTTTTTATTAAAGTTACTTTATGATGAATATGCAAATTATATTTCTACAAAATATGTTACAAAATTATAAATTTATAGCTTTTATTTCTGTAAATAAAATCGTTAATCAGAATCAGAAATCATTGATTTATTATTATTATTATTTTTGATTTGCAAATTTCACATATTTTTTGTAAACCACAATAACTGATTAGTTGATTAGTTGAGCTTATCCAACTATTAATTGATTTTTTAAAATGCAATCAATTAACTAATCGATTACAACAATTTTTATTCCAATTTGGATCACTAAATAGTAGATGAAGTTGATCTAATGAATTTTTAGGGGATTCTAACATGCATAAAAGATAAAAGTATAATGTATTGTCTTTCTTGTATAATAAAGATGTCTGAGTGATTTTTTATTGTATCATATTTTTTGAACTGCATTAATTATTATTGTATTACATATTGTTTACTGGACTACTGTGTACTTCTTGATCTTTATTATCGATCTTTACTCGCTTGGCTAATATATATAATGACTGGAGTATCATACCAAATACTACCACTGATAATGTATTCATGCAGATAAACTAGCTTATTCACTAAAAATAATTTAAAGAGATATTAGGAACCAAAGTTTATTCACTAAGAATCTAAGTTCTAGTTTATTCACTAAAAATAATCCAAAGAGATATTAGGAACCAAAGTTTATTTACTAAGAATCTAAGTTCTGGCATTTTCCCTATTTGGATCAATGCTTTATATATTATTATTAATTGCTAATGATTACTACACTGTTCATGCAATCACTATTTTAGACTTTTAATTAAATTATGATTACCTGATATATTATATATTAATTAGATCACGACATTCGATCACCATGTACTCGATCACTAGTCACATAAATATTGTGCAGCACCAACTTCCCACTTTGAACCTAGGCATTGCACAAAAAATGTGCAGCAGATTCTCGATTTTGATTGGCTAAGAATGACAATCAAAAAATTAGTTGTAACTACTTATAACTTTACTAGTGAAATCACAGCCACCTATTAAGTGAAAATTATTCCTGGGCCAATTTTATTACAATTCAGACTTATTTTTAAAAGAGTTTTATAATTTACCGCCATGGTGATGTATCACCACCCCTGATCAACCAATTAGAATGCAGAATTAGGTATAATGTAAAATCAAAGTGATTATGATTTTTCTTCAAAAATCGTCTATAGCACAAAATTTTGTCTATAAAACCATCTCTCATGCTCTAACAAAAAAAATTTCTCTCAAAATTTTGGGTTAGAACCTCTTTGCTAAAGTGCTCTACTTTAACACTAACCCTAACCTAACCCTACTCTCACCCCAATCCTAAACTAACGAATTATTTTTATTGTTTTGATTTCATGTTACACACAATCTTATAGGGTGCGATACATCGCATATGCAATAAAATATAAAATTCTTTAAAAATTTCTATTTTGTAATGAAAAAATTAAAAAGTAAATTCTGGCCGGAAATTAGTAAACAATTATGTAATGCAGGCCAAAATTTTGAAGATCTCGGCCTTTAGCCAATCAAAATCGTGGATCTGCCGTGCGGCCGGTTACACAAACATTGCCCAATAAAATTAGCTGTACATAATGTAGATCATCACATAAATTAAATTTTTTTTACAACTTCAAAGATATCTCAACAATTGTAGAATAAAATTTGATGAGTTTTTTTTTATTTTGATTCAACAAGTATGTGAAATCAAAATAAAAAAATTCATCGAATTTGGTTTGATATTTGTTGAGATAGCTTCGTTTAAAGTTTAAAAAATTCCATTACAACCCAAATTCTATGAATTTTTTAATTTTGATTATTTTGAATATGCAGAACAAACCAAAAAATTTCATGAAATTTGGTTTGGTGGTTGTCGAGATACTTCGTTTAAAATTTTAAAAAATTTTACTGCGCTTAATTTAATTGACGGTTTAATTTATTGACTATCTTTAAACAAAGATATCTCAACAACCACCAAACCAAATTCGATGAATCTTTTTTTATTTTAATTCTATAAATATGTAGTATAAAAACAAAAAAAAATTTTCATTGAATTTGCTTTGGTGATTGCCGAGATATCTTTGTTTAAATTTTAAAAAAATTCTATTACAGCTTAAAATTTAATAGATGGTTGACTGTCTTTAAACGAAGATATCTCAACAACTACCAAACCAAATTCGATGAACCTTTTTTATTTTGATTCTACAAATATTTAGAATAAAAACAAAAAAATTTCACTGAATTTGCTTTGGTGGTTGCCGAGATATCTTTGTTTAAATTTTAAAAAATTTCTACTACGGTTTAAAATTTAATAGGCGGTTTAATTTATTGACAAACTTTAATCGAGGATATTTCACCAATCACCAAACCAAACGCAACGAATTTTTTTATTTTTTTTTATCCTACATGTTTGTAGAATCAAAATAAAAAAAGTTTCATCGAATTTGGTTTAGTGGTAGTCGAGATATCTTCGTTTAAATTTAGTCGATAATTAAACCGTCTATTAAATTTTAAACCGTAGTAGAATTTTTTAAAATTTAAACAAAGATATCTCGGCAACTACCAAAGCAAATTCAGTGAAATTTTTTTTTTTTATTCTACATATTTGTAGAATCAAAGTAAAAAAAGATTCATCGAATTTGGTTTGGTGGTTGTTGAGATATCTTCGTTTAAAGATAGTCAATAAATTAAACCGTCTATTAAATTTTATGCCGCAGTAAAATTTTTTAAAATTTAAACCAAACAAAACTTCATGAAATTATTTTGGTTTTTCTGCATATTTAAAATAATCAAAAATAAAAAAATTCATAGAATTTGGGTAGGTAGTTACCGAAATATCTTCGTTTAAAGTTTACAATAAATTAAGCCGTCTATTAAAATTCAAACTTTAAACGAAGCTATCTCGACAAATATCAAACCAAATTCGATGGTTTTTTTTATTTTGATTTCATATTCTTTTGAATCAAAATAAATAAACTGATCAAATTTTGTTTTACGGTTGTCGAGATATCTTTGAAGTTGTAATGTAAATTTTTCGGTTTGCATTACCCGCCGACCCACTTTCATTTTTCAAATTTTCGATTTTTTTTTTTTTAGGTTCCAATTGTGCCAATTGTTCTATTTTTGCCATTTAATTTCCCCCCATAAATTATTCCGGTATCGCCCGGTAGAGACCTTATTTTTCCGGAATTGTCCGATAGAACTGATAAAAAAAATTCGATTGCCGACTCAATTTTCTGATTCCATGTTATGTAAAGCGAAAAATTAACTTTGCGTGACCTTAAATGTCTATTATTTACTGTAGAATAAAAAAAAAAAAAAAAAAAAAAAATCCGACCGCTGACCGTTGATTCTGAAATCCATGTAATGCAAAACGAAAAATTAACTTTGCGTGGCCTTAATGGTGACAATATTATTATTCGAGCAACTCAGAGAAATTTCGCTTGAGTTTCGCTAGATAAATAATCTTCACTATTCATTATTACGATTATGAATAAGTAATGTAGAAAATTGTTTTTTTTTTTTTTTTGCACTCAATATGTTATTTATTCATTTCAATATTAATGCATCATCATTATTAATCGAAGTATCAGATAGTTTAATAGATATCCAAGAAAATTTATAAAGTTATATGTTACGTATAAAATATATCATTTAATAATGCCTATTAATCGAAGTATCGGATAGTTTAACATTTGAACGGATCCAAGCTACATGTAAAAAAAACAAACCAAAAATATAATTTATCAAAGAACATAAAATTGATAACAATAAAAGTTTCTAAACGTTCATAAATGTATACATATTATTATGTGTTGTAATATTTGTGCGAAATATGGATCACGGCAGATTCTCGATTTTGATTGGCTAACGATCAAATTTTAATCAGCCAGAGTGATGATCTACGAAATTGCAGCAACATATTTTTTATTGCGGTACTTGACGTATGTAGTCATCACCCGAACTTCCGGGGGCGATTACTCGTAATTTTACTAATAAAACACAGTCGCCCATTAAAGTGAAATTGTTCTTGAGCCAATTTTACCATAATGCGAGCCTATTTCTATTTTTGTAAATAAAAAATCAAAAAGTTAATTCCGGCCGGAAATTAGTAAACAATTATGTAACGCGGGCCAAAATTTTGAAGATCCTCAATCAAAATCGTGACAATTTTGTTGCGGACACATTTCGGGTTGCCCCTAATTTTCATTGGACGAATCCCATTGGACCATTTAATGCGCCGCAATTGAAATTATTTCTCAAATATTACAGTATTATTTTCGTAATGATTAAATTTTTTTTTTAAATACTTCTTTTCGTTGTATAATACTAATGTTTTGCTCTTTAGAGTTTTATCATTTCGAATTTTTTAGTAAATAATTTTGTGTTAACGTTGAATAATTTTTGTCAATTTTATCGAATATATCGTGTAAATTTTTTTAATTAAAATAAACATACCTACTTTAAGTCATACTACTATACGAAAATTCGAAAACAAAATAATTATTAATTTTTTTCATTTTTGTATTAGCAGTAACATTTATTTTTAGTATTACTAATTGGAATATTTTTATTTTTTGTTTTTTTTTTTAAAAAAATAAAAGAGTACAAGTGATTATATATTCAAATTTCTATATTCAAAAATGGAGTCATATGTTAAATGATAAATTTTCTTCTCAAAATTTGGGTCACTTGTATAAACGATTTACAGAATTAATAAAAATCAAAATAATATTTTATTTATTTCTATAATTGACATATCCTTGATAAGAATTCGATGGATTGGATTTCTTGATGAACCGCTTCAAGCTATAATGTAATAAAACAATATGAATTAGAGAAATTCTATTATCTTAGGGTTTGTAATTGTCAAATAATTTATATTGTTGATTATTTTCGAACTTGTAATTTTCAAGTGAATCCGAATAATTTATCAAATTATTTGTTTATCTACCTATTAATCTATTTTAATTAATTATCAATTATATTTCAGATACTGTATATAGTGTAAAATGGGATAAATCAATTTCAGACTTTTGTTTTATTAAGAAATCAGGAGTCAATTTTATACACTCGTCTTCGATAAACTACAGGTTAAATATAAATCAAAATAATCAGTCATAACTCTATCACTGTATGGTGCCTAGTCGTCACATATTATAACTTATGTAAACGTTGTGATTTTCATAATATTAATGATGTAACAATTAAGCACCACACAGTGAAAAGGTACATTACATGTGCCCATCCTAGTAATAAAAGACGCTTAATTATCAAATCTCAGTGATTACTTTCTTAATTATACCATTGTTAAAGAAACGATTAAAATATCTTAAATAAACATTTAATTTCAAAAATATAAAGTACCAGACAAATTACTGAGCTATTTTGATCCACACTCTTATTTTACTGTATACCGTTTTTATATATCATTGATTTGCAATTTAGGATAACCTTAAAAGTACATCACATTTTCTTTTTCTTGACGAATAAGTTATAAAGTCCGAATATCCGAATCTCTTTTTGACAAATAAGTTATAAAGTCCGAATAATCTGAACCTTTTCTTATCAATCCATGTTATTATGAAAATCACAAGGTATGATTTTACACAAATGGAAATAAACTTTCCAAGGGGAGATCATACCACGCAAATCCATTTATCCAAATTAATGACATATTGTATTATGCCGTGTCTTAAAGCACATTCGGCAAAATTTAGGTCCCGTAAATTGGATCTTCTTGAATGCAGTAAGTAGTAATTTCAGGCAAGTACGTACATACGTACTACTTCAGATATGTACGCATCTTAACAGTTAAGTTTCAACTTCAGGGATGCACGACATAACACAATGATCGTGACTTGGTCATAGAATGATAAGTCTAAACTAGGTATATAAGTAATTATTTTCATTAACTAAATATGGGGCGAACAAGATGGCATTGATTTTCGTTGTAAAGATTCCAAACAATAATAAATAAAACGAGGTTTCTAAATTTACGAAAAAAACAATTCTGTCAATTTTCCATTAATTTGTTAAAAAAAAATTTAAATCCCATAATTTATTAAAAAAAAATCAAAAACCATAATTTGTTAAAAAAAAACAATTAAAATGTCGCTCGAAAAAGGTACAGATGACGGACACGTTATGCAGCCAAGGGAAGTTGGTAATTCCAGTCCATTAGGTAAATTATTTTCCATGAGACTTTATTTTCAATTTTTAGTTTTTTGTTCTAATTTTTATACATTATATATATCGTTAGGATTATTTGCATTCGGATCTACTACTTTCATGTATGCAATGTATCTTCTTCAAGTAGGAAACATAACAAATAATCATGCAGGACTTGGAGCCGCATTATTTTACGGCGGTGTTCTCCAAATACTTGGTGGAATGTGGGAAATATATTCTGGAAAAACATTTGCTGCTACGGTTTCTTGTTCTTATGGTATCTTGAAATTTTTTTTAAAAAGTCACTTGATGTGCGCTTGTTACTGTATTATTTTGAAATTTTGAACATTCATTAATAAGTAATCTACCAATTTTTTTTTCATTGTTAGGTGCTTTTTGGATGTCTTTTGGTTTTATTTTTCTGCCAAGTAGCGGGATTGTTGATTCATATAATGGTGACCAAGTGATGTTTGGAAAAGCACTTGGTGTCTATCTTGTTGCTTGGACTGTTTGTTAGTATCTATTTAATTTGGATAAAATGCAGTATTGTATTTTCACGAATCGGACCTGAAGTAAGGGCCGTCATATGCATTCATTTACATAATAAGTAATAGAGAACACGATAATCATGTGTACCATATGATTACGCTCCCTCAGGGACCGACTCATGTTTTGCTTGGCCTCTAACCATTAGCGTAGTGCTTGACGGATAATCTAGATACAGTAGACCCTCTCAAAATCGATCCTGTCAAAACCGATAAAAAATTGGTCTACCAAGTTCATTCCCGTTATATAAATCTAATGGTTTGTTATGTCTTCAAATCCGATACCTCTCAAAACTGATACAAAGCCTGTCTGTCCACCGTGCATACCGATTCTGAGAGGGTCGACTGTATACAAATCTATAGTATACATATCGATATGGCCCTTTAAATCAGCTAATTTTTATTGGTTAATTTAGATGTGGCAATTATTTACTGTTACACTCCTGCAATTCCAAGATACGTATTTATTCATAATCTAGATATCTTTATCCGGTTCTAAGCACTACATTAGCAAAGTTACTCATATATACTGCATTTGATCCTTTTAGCTTTATGATATTTTATAATTTATTTACTAAAAGCTTGACTTTTTTCAAAATTGTAGACTCATTTTTCATGTTAATTGCTTCCCTAAAAACTACATACATCTCCACTTTAACCTTCTTTTGTGTGGTACTTGAATTTATTTCTCTCGATATTGCTAACTTTACAGGTATTGAGACTTTCTCACGCATTGGAGGAGGTCTTGGAGGTAAATGTTTTGTATATATTGTATTATTCAAATTTATTTAAAACCAATTTGTATTATTCAATAATTTTTCTTTTTATAGTTCTTGTAGCATGTGGTGCATGGTACATGGGGTTGGCTCAATTGCTTACAAAGGAACTCACGTACTTCACTTTACCATCCTTCTCAAGTGCTCCTGAATAAACTGTTATATATATATATAATTAAAATAGCGAGAATCCTAAATTTGTTTACTACCAATATCTTATCGACATCTTATCAACATCTTATCAACATTTTTTAAAGCTTTGTATCATAATAATTGTTTATAATTTTATCAATAATTTTATTATTAAATAAAAAACAAAAACTTTATATAGTAATCAAAATGTTTGATTCTCAAATTTTGATTTGAGAATTAATTAGGGGTGGCAAATGTTTTCTTATTACGCAATTGAAACAGGTGGTGGTGATTATTACCTCTATATATTAGATCCAGATTTAACTATTTGTACATTAATCATCACCTATTTTAAACTGGTGAAAAATGTTTTACGTAATTTTTATTTTTTTTACTATCCCTAGAATCGATTAGCGTTTCTAAATATGTAGATACAGTAATTCAATTGCATAGAAAAATACGCATAAATGATCAAGATTAGTATTGCGACTTAATGGGTGAGTGACGTATAATATATGCGTAATTGCCTTAATAATCTTAAGTAATGAAAGCTAAACTTTTTACAAACATAAATATTATAATTAGGATTTGCTTATAATGCCAATTGTGAGATCTAAAATGACATTTGTCAAGAAATAGTTGCCAGGTAAAATAATATTGTCGGGGAAATAGCTGTCGGAAAGATGGCGTTTTGGAAATCAGATCTCAGGAAAACATATAAATAATTATATTTATATTAATTAATATTTATAGATTAAGCTTTAAATAAAATAAATCAATTTAAATCTACTTAAAGGGTTTAAATCATATTTAGGATAGGTTAGTATATTTTTAAATTTTTAAATTTTTAAATTTTCTGAACTTAGAATGTGTAATTCATTCCATTTTTGGTTTTAATACGAAGCAACCTTATGAATTGCTATCATGTATACTTCAAATTATAAATAATCTTTATTATCAAAAATTAAATTAACTTGCATAAAAAAAAAAAACAATGAAAAGTGAGTAACTCAAATATTTTAATTGACAATAAGAACATTATTCTAAAACAACATGAATAAGAAATTAAATAAATTTTTTTTGCACAATAATTAGATGGCAATTTCTTTTGCTATAGCGAGGTATATTATTTTATAATATTTTTTATTTCATTATTTTAAGTTATATGAAATAAGAAATTTTTTTAAGTAGCAATTTACAAATATATAATACTAAAGTGTTATTGTTATTTGCGTAAAAAACCATAAACTGTAATGCTGTAATGCAATAATGCCATATTGCTGAAATACCACAATGAAAGATTGATGAAGGTGCACAACAAAAAATATTATAACAATATAAACTAACGTACAATTTTTTATTGCTTATCTGTTATTTTAAATTTGAATAAATAATTGATTAACGATAAATATTTTTGATCGGTTATAACTTGCTATTTGGCCTAACCGACTGCGGTTAATCGTTTATGATCGACTAACCGAAAATAACCGACCGGTAGTCGACCGAACCCAACCCTTCATGGAAGGACATTCGTCTGATTGGCTAATGTAAATCAATTACCTGGGTAACTTATTTATACACTTTACTTTTTGAGAAAGTAAATAGTGTTTGTAGTCGAATTCGCATAGTTGATTTTTATCGACTTAGCCGACTTAGTCAGCCAATTTTCCAAAAAATCGACTTAGTCGGTTTATGTTAGATTATATTAAAGTACCTCTCTTGGTACATAGTACGTACGTACATATTAAGAGTGGGAGGATAAATTCCGAGGTAAGTCGATAAATAAGGATCGACTACAAACACTAATTAAAAATACATTTTTTTTCTACCATTAGCTTCGCAAGAGCGTGAATATTCACTGTGCAAAATAATCGGAAAATAATTGGGATATAAAAGAACTTCACTTAGAAGACGAAATATGCCTACCGCAATGTTTTTCGTCCAAAACTACTTTATTGCGCTATATTTAAATAGCTTATTATTCCAACCGTTTAATTTGAATAGGTACAAGCTATTTAATAGTAAAAGGCTGTTAAATTGGTTGGTTTTTGTATGTGTTTGGGTTTGTCAATAGTTAAAGTTTTGGTTTATATCTTGTACGTAGATTCTTTAATGAGGTTGGGTTTATTTATTAGTAATAAATATCACATTTATCCCATTCAACACGTGTCTATCTATTCTTTAAAATATAAATAATAAATCGTTTTACGCATATTTATTAGTTTGTAATATGAAATCTCTTCCTCAATAATGATAGTATTGAAAATGATATTTTAAAAATCGTGCAATGTTATTGGCTAATTATCACGGGCGATCACGGGGAGATCTACAAAAACAAACCAATCAACCGAATGTCCTTCAATGAACCCAACCCTATACATGGCATTTTGATTGGCTAAATTTGCAGCTTCTGCGCATAATCTAATTCGCACGTGAATTTCTTTTAACAGGCAAAGGGAAAATCTTCGGACACAACTTACATAGCATCACTTAACAAAGATAGTAGCTAGACAAATTTGCTGGTAGTGACAACTGAATGTTAACCAATCGTTTAAAAGAAATTTTTACCATTGCGGGTTTTCAGAATTAACTTATTTCGAAAATAAGTGAGTTTAAAAACTATATTAGGGTGATTCAAAATTAATAGAGGGTTTCAAAGTTAACAAATAAGTGGCACATTTTGAAATTAAATGAGTTTGAAAAATCTTATTAAAATCTTATTTGTTTTCCAATAATTTAAAAATAAGGTGAAATAATTTACTACTTTTCAAAAGATAATGATAAATAGTTTCATATTGGCAAATTTGCAGAATGGATCTAAATTAGGGTCCCCAGATTTAACAATTGCAGAATGCATATTAGCTGAAATTTTGGGGTCAGCTTTACAATAGCATTGTTAAAGTATATGAACCTTAATTTAGGTCAATTCCGCAAATTCGTGCTAATAATTTATTTGCATATTGATTATTAGTGATAAATATCAAATTACTACATTTTACACGTGTTTATATATTTCTAAATATGTGTTAAATTCTTTTTTACGTCATTTATTAGCTGCTTAAGGCTAAAGTTCTTTAATACGATCATCGACATCCTTATTTTCACTTTTCTATCCTTAAGTTGTTTTTGGAGGTATCATGTCTGAAGTTGCAATGTCAGACATCTAAAGCTTACTTATCTAAATTTAACTAATGTATCAATGTCTAATTTCAGTTAAATGCAACTTCAAGCATTTGATGTCGAAACTCCAGGCACGGTATTATAACTGATTTTTTTGATCCATTTGCTTACATCACAATATATAGCTTTACTCCTCTATATTCTAATCCACTTGTCCATCTTGTGTTATCTTTAGAAAGCAGCACCTTCATATTCTATCTAACCAGCTGTAAAATCTATCATCGTTATTATAAATATTACCTAATCTATTAGCCCTATAAAAAAAGTCGATCCGTGATTTATACTCCGTGTTTTTTCCGTAAATGTTGCATATTCGCGGAATTTATAACCTTAAATCATGAGATTATTTGGCTTGTTTGGATTTTATTGATCATGTTGCAGATTCACGGAGTTTTCACAAAATATATGGAATAATAATAGAAATATTCGAATAAAATTTCTTACAGGGTAGAAGGAATTCATATGATTGTGTCTTCACGAGTTAAGGCTGAAATTCTTTAATACGATCATTGACATTTCTAATTCCACTTATCCATACTTATGTTGTTTTGAGGTATTTGTTTGTCATACCCAAAAGTTTCAATATTAAGCGCCTAAAGTTTACTTACCTAAATTTATCTACTAATATATCAAGATTTAATTTCAGTCAAGTGCAACTTCATGCGTCTGATGTTACAACATCAGGCATGACATTATCACTGAGTTTTTGGTTATAAAAAATTATTTACTTACATCTCCACAGCATCCTAATTTTACTTGCAAAAGAACCTTTGCCAAGAACACCAGAAAGTGTATTTTTTTTCGAATCCCAAGAATATAGAGAATCTTTATCCTGTTAAAATGAAAGATTTGCCTATCTTGTGTTGCCTTCAGAGGTAAATTCAGATAAATAAATATTAGTGTCAGATGTTGCAACTTCAAGTATAAGAAAACCAAATACCAGATGTCAATAATTGTATTAAAGAATCTCTTTAAGCTACAACTTATAAAAGCATAATTATATGGATTACTTCTAATAGATTAAATAACATTTAGAAAAGTAGTAATAGATTTTTAATAACTGGTTAAATGAAATATAAAGACACGACTCTTTAATATAAATCTAATTTCAATCAAGTGTACAATTTTTTGATTAAAAGAAATTCATTTAGTTACTTATTTATAATATGTGTAATTACTAAATATATACCAAACTTTATAGCAAAAATTTACTAAAAATCAAGACAAACATCCAAAGTTAGGCATATAAAAAAATTTTTAGTTTTTATAGCATCAACTAAAATTTATGACCTGGCCACCCAGCTTTTTTTTTATATATGTAAATTTTTATATAATTTTGTTGCAAATAAACTCAATCTTAACTACCTTATTATGTGTCAAGTAAGTATACAATTGAAATTTTTATAGAAAACTTACAATAAAAATCTTGGTAATTCCACTACAAACTAACTCACTTTTTCTCAATAGAAATTATGATAATTCTAATCAAATCAACCAACTCTTTATTACATGAGGATGTTGCAGTAGAAAGGGCCCAAACTCCCTAAAAATCAAACTTGAGTTTTTTCAAGATTCTGATTAATCTTGAGGTGGGCTATACTTTTCAATTATTGGTTTGCATAATAAAAAATCAAGATATTTTAAAAAACTTTTTAGAAGACTTGTACATCACGAGATTACCCGATATAGCCAGCCAATCAAATCGCATAATTTTTTGATTAACCTGGATTAGCCTGAAAAAGTAAACATAATTTTCTCAAGATTATATATTTCCGAGTTTCGGCCCTTTCTACTGCAACAGCCCCAAATAACAATTATGATAATCCAAGCTTATCTCTTTGGTTTTGTTGAATTGATGAATTTTGCAAATTTTTTTTTTAATTCTAATATGGACTCAACTTTACTATATAAAATTACAAAAATTCAAATAACTAACCTTAACCACATATCGAAAAAGCGAGTAAGTTTTGTACTAAATTTTTACAGAAACTCAACAAAAATTATAATAATTTTAAACACTAACTCAAACCTTAACTATATAGAAATCAAGATAATTCCAATAAACCTAACTCAACTTATCCTTAATCACATACTGTAGTTACTGGAATAGCGAATAAGTTTTATACCAAATTTTTTACAGTACCTTAGTATCTTATAATAAAAGTATGATAATTTCTATGCTAACCAATTCAACCTTGACTACATATATAATTTCGTTGGAATACCATACAGCACGGAACATAGTGTTATGGGTTAATCGGGTTCCCGGGAATTCGTAGCGCCGGCGTAATTAGGATCAGAATCATATAACGTGATTGTTTACATAAATAATGTGAAGTAGATTTGTATAAATTATTTAGCAATTAATAATAAAGAATCGCTCAAACAAATATACACTGTGTGGTCGTCTCTTCAAGTAGTTTTATAACTCCAGTCCAATACTATAGCTAAGTGAGTATATAGACCTGTGTGGAACTCCTATAATCTATATATACTTTGTCAATAGTACCCTCCTTAAAAAAATTTCATGGTGGAATGAAAATACCTGGGAATATTTCCTATGTAAAAAGGTTTTTAAAGTCATCACCTATAATACCCGGGTACTCAGATTTTGCCTGTGAATGTATAATACTATAGTCTGTGCTGTATATTAGTTATTAAGCTTTGTAAAAAGTTTTTTTTACAATAACTTATAATAAATGTCACGGTAATTCCAGTACAAACCAATCTATCCTAATTACATTCTATGGACAAAATAATAAGTAAGGTTTTAATCGAATTTTTTACGATAGCTTACAATATAAATTCAATACGTACTAACTAAACCTTAACTATATGCGATAATTCCAGTACAACCAACTCGACTAAATCTGTGTCGCTGAAATAGCGAATAATTTGAAAACAGAATTTACAGCAACTTACGATAACTCTAATACAAATTAACTTAATCATATACTGTGGTCGCTCAAGTGCTAAATCCTGTAATAGAATTTTTTACACTATCTCACCCATCAAAATCTTGAAGTTTCCAATACAAACTATCTCAATCAATTACATGTTATTGTTACTGAAGTAGCTTTGTAACAGAATTTTTTACAGTAACACTGTAAAAACAATGATTTAGTCACATACTACGGTCACTATAATAACAAGTTTAGTGACAGAATATTTTACAGTAATTGTAGAAATTATGCTGTATAAGATGGGTGGCACTCTGTGCCACCTATCGCACTAGTTGACTATAAATATGTCATATTATTTATGGATCACTTATAAAACCGCTCATAAAAAATGTATAACAAAATATATTAATAGTTTGATAATTAATAAGCGTATATTTTTATTGGCTACTTATATGCTGCACTATAAAAAATCCTGGGTCTAGATATTCTTGACCCGGCCGGGATATGAAAACCAAGAAATTTTTTTTATATCGCCTTATTTTGTTTCTTTTTTTTTATAAACGTAAAGTATAATATGTACTAAGTTTTTTTTAGAAACTTTGAATTATAATAAGTTCATTAATTACAATAAAAATTGGCCAAGTAATTTTCAATTGGTGAAATACTGCGCATTATATAACTAACAACCAAAGTTTTTTATACTGTATAATTAGTAATATAATTAATATAATTATCGGTATGCCTAATTAATTTTTTGATTCAGAATTTTAAAACAGAAAATAGGAAGTAAATTATTTCATGAAATAATATTTTTATTTATGTTTTAAATTGATCAATCCTAGGTAAAAATTCATTAGATTGGATTACAGGCATAATACATGCTATGGATGCAAGCTAATTGTGTTTTAAAACATAGCCCTAACGAAACATATTTGTCTTGATGAAATTCAAAATTGAAATCTAAGACTACGAATGATTAAATAAACAATTGTCGTAATAAAAAAAATTCTAATAACTATATGAACCCATTTAATTTAGATATTCCCTTTTTAACTGCATCAATTGCATTAATTAATTTTTCAGCGAACTATGTTTTGATTCTACACCCGCATAATCGTAATACAATTATTTTTACGGGCGGAAATGGACTTTTCCCGGATCGGATATGTGTCACCACCAATGTTACGGGGAATATGGATTCCAACCAAATTGAACTAACACCAGGAAAGTAAATTAAAGCAACTCGCCAGAGGCGTGGCGTTAGTGATTGTCGTATCATCTGGAATATTCTTGAGAGAGGGACTTATAATCGAGTTAGTGGGCCTATGTGCCCCTACCTCGCACATAAGTGTCGTAACCAACCTTACCCAAGTTACGTCCTTTAAATAACTTTAAGAGGACTATAGAAGCTTAAACATGACTCACCTTTATTTTTGATGGCTCATCATTATCGTAATCTTCAGCCGATCAACTTCATATGTATTCCAACCCTTTTACATCATCTAAACCTTATGCCGAGTCGGATCTTCAGAAATGTCATCCTGTGACAGTATCATGATGAATGCCTGAATAAAGCTTCGAATACGCGTTGGTTTCCAAACCACAAGAGAAATAATGCTTACTAAGAGAAAAATAAATAACGAAGTTTTAATACGACTGGTATTGTTGCAAGTTAATGACATGTATGTGCATTGGTTGTAACCACATTAAACATCATAATCGTTTTGAATATTTTTGATCCACATAAAATATAAAAACAAAATAAGCAAGCAACCTAAATATGGTATAGAAAAATATCAAAGGTATTTAGTACCTTCGTCTCCATGTCCAAATCTTATAAATCACGAAGAAGTTCTTTCAACATCTAGAAAATTAAACGTAATATAAAATTATTATCAACTATTATTCTCAATTTATTTAACGACTAGCTTATAAATTAAATAGTAGGATGAATATACCAACCGTTTTAAAAACATCAATATGTGAAACATCCAAATCAACTATTCTTGATGCAAATACTGAAATAACGGGAAGGCTTTGAATACGCATATCTACGGTAGAAGAGATTCATAAAGCATCTTACCGAAATGGATCGTTATAAATTTTCATACCTCACTCGTCTCTATAAAGCTTTGAATTAGATTATAAAAATAAAAATAAAACTTTATAATAATTAAATCCCGAATACTCTTACCTGATCTTTTAAATAAAGCAGTAATTTTCTTCTTCGCCTAGGAACCAGTTTTATTTTTTACATGTCAAAACCGATTACGACCGGTTTTAACATATAAAAATAAATCTCAGTTTCATATGTTAAAAGACAAAAGTACAATTAATCCTCTATTCTGACTTTAAAAAAAATCAAGTAAAGCAAAACTAATTTAAACTACGGTATATATTTTAAATATATATATATTTTGGTATTAAAAAAAAAAAGACAACAAAAAAATTATTCGTACTAAAAAAAAAACTATGACTATTAATGAGAAGAAATAAAAAAATCACATTCTTGTGCTTCAACCAAAGACCGCCTCACCCTGGAGGACACGCCCCGGCCGGGTCGACTGCCTACTCACCTTTGCAGGTGGGGTTATCTCGCCGTTATTCCACACAAGAATGATCAATATTTTGAATAATTTGAATAATTTCTTAAAATTTTTCTTAAAACTATTATACATAACTTTGTTACATCGGCGCTCTCCAAAAAATAACGATAAAGATTGAGATTTAAAAGATTATCGTTTTTTATACTGTACTATATTTGTCTGAATCATATGATAATCGTTAGTCATGGCAAAAAAATTTACCGTTCTGATTGGACGAAATCGACGATCCTTAATAACAATATTATATAATTTTTTCCAAATTTGAGCGAAGATATCCCCGTAACTACCGATCAAAATCAAAAAAAAATTTACCTACTTTAATTCTATGAATCCATAGATTAAAATAAAAAAATTTTCCCGATTTTGGGATAGGTAGTTATCGAAATACCATCGCCCAAAACTTAAAAAAATTAACCGCAACAAAATTGGGAGCGACGATCAAAAAAATTAGGCCGGAATTACTCGGAATTTTACTAATGAAATCATAGCGATAGCGCCCAAAATTCTACTTATAGTTAGTGTCATCTTATTCTATCATCATTTTTATTACTTCTTAATTTGGTATAGTTTGTGGTATAGTTGGATGATTGAAACCCTGAGCGAGGATAATAACCCTAGAGCTGTTACCCGGGTCGGCTGACCCGTACCTGACGGGTTACAGGTTGAAAATTGCTTTGACCCGGTCTTACGGCTTTGGGAGAGACTTGCGTACTTCGGTACCAATTTAGCTTTGAGCCGTGAACATTAGGGTATTAAACGAATGTAAGTTTTATATTGTTGGGAGATATTATATTTATTATGTATAAGAGTAACATCAACGTTATGTGTGTTATCTTCATTATAACGACCTTATTTATACAACTATCTAAAACTACCGATTACAATAATGAGGTAAGAACTACGGCTATTTACAAAGAATGTGGTAATTGATACTGAACGTTCATTGAATGTAATCATAAAGAAAAAATATAAAGATAGAAAAGATGATTGAAATATCATGTGAAAACCTGACGGAGTTTTCTAGACCAATTTCAGCATGCTAAAGATTTGAGCTGCTAGCGCCTGTATGACTTCTTTAAACACCACATTGCTTTAAAATTTTATTATTGCTGTATCAAAGCCTGATCTATGTCTCAAGTCATGCTCTACCATGACACAAGTTGTCAATAATAATGGCTTAATCTGGAGATACGACTTTATAAGCCAATTTAATTGCAGTAGATGAAGCTTATTGGCTTTGGTCAGCTTGGTTCCATTATGCAGCCAAAACCGGTTTCAGATATGTATTAACAGCTCTGAAGAACAGTTGTTGACAAAATCCATATTAGGTTGATGCAATTCCGAAGGACGATAATAATAAAAAAATATAAAAAAGCCCATTTTTTATGACGCGTCATTCACTTTAATTGAGACAAAAACCTGTTCGTTATGGTTAAACAAATCTTACAGTATACTATATACAGAATTTCACATTTCATTGCACTTAAATGCATTATCCTAATAATTTTGTGACGTACGCACGGTACAAGAAATCTAAAAACCACAATTATACCTTATAAAGACTAAATACAACATTGAAATCCTAAATATTTACATCAATAAAGTATATATGCAAATACTTTTTATTGAAGTCGATAATTTAAAAAATATGAATTTTAATGTATTACTTGATTAGGCCACGCAAAGTTGATTTTTCGTTTTGCATTACATGGATTTCAAATTAGGGACGGACGGACGGGGGGTTTTTTTTTTTTTGTATTTTTTTTTTTTTTTTAATTCAATTGCAAATAGAATTTTTCCTGTCAGTCCTATCGGACAATTACGGGAGATTAAGGTCTCGCCGGGTGATACCGGATGAAAATAGCCGGGAAAAATAGATGTCAAAAATCGAACAATTGGCATAATTGGGATCTAAAAAAAAAAAAAAAAAAAAAAAAAATTGAAAAAATGGGACGGCGGGTAATGCAAAACGAAAAATCAACTTTGCGTGGCCTTATCTGCTTGGGATAATCTGCAACCTATAATCAGGTTACGGTTCTACCACAAAATCCCAAAGCCATTTTCCTGAAAGAACATAATACTGACTACATTTTAACTAATGCTGGCTAACTTTGTCGGTAGGTCCTTTCGGGAACCTGTCTTTCTGGATTTTGTGGTAAAACCTAAGTTATAAATTATCGACTTTCAATAAATTTAAGTAATTAATTTCACTTTTATATTTGTCTCTATAAAGTGTAATTGTGGTTTTTAGATTTTTTGCACCGTACGTTAGAGTGTGTAACGGTCTATTAAAATCAAACATAGGCAGGGTTAATAATGATCATCACTAATTGCGGATTTTCTAATGGAATTTTGGTCTTACCGATAGTTAAAATCCCGACGCTCAAAACCCCGAAAACAAAATCCCGATAGTATCAAAAATTGCTTTCGATGTCAGAAGTTTCGCAAAAATTGACCTGACTGAGTAATAGAAACCAATTTATTAAGTTTGTATGACCTAATATAATTGATATTGTAAATCGAATTATATACACATTAATATGAGTATCGCTCTAAATAAAATTACATTTTTTGAAATAAATAATTAATTAATTAATATGTTATTTTTTTAAAAAAAATTGAAGCTCTAAACCAGCTTTACACTGGAATAGAGCTATATTTTTAATCTTTTTTTAAAAAAAAGTAAAAAAAATACTAATAATAGAAAGCAAAATCACTATTTATTAGTGTTCTAAATATTTTTATAAAAATATTAAAAAAATAGCTCTATTTCAGTGTAGAGCTAGTCTTTAGGTTCAATTTAAAAAAAATAGTATTCTATTTAGTTAATTATTTATTTCAATAAATGTAATTTTTGTTTTAATAAGATTGATATGTGTGCATCGATACCCATAAAAAATCCGCAATTAGTTGTGACCCTGCCTATGTTTGATTTTAATAGGCCGTTACACACCCTAACCGTACGTACATCACCTATAACCAGATATATATAGCGTCGTTCCTAATAAATAAGTAAGTATATTCTAAAATAAAAGTTTTCATTGTTCTGTTTCAACTGTAGTTCCTTACATCAATATCGTACAATCTGAAATTATCGCTTTGCACTCTACTGTAGGACTTAGGTAGCACACCCACAAAAATTGCCCCGCAATTTTTACTAATAAAAACGTTGCAGTTTGGGTTAGGGTTAGAATGATAGAGGTTCTATTAGTAAAATTTCACGAGGAACAATTTTAATTAGGCCACAGAAGGTGGTTTCTTAATTAACCCTAGGTGCCGCACAAAAAATGTGTGGCAGATCCTCAATTTTGATTAGCTAATGGCCGAGGATCTTCAAAAATTTGACTGCATTACATAATTATTTACTAATTTCCGGCCGGAATTAACTTTTTAATTTTTTCATTAAAAAATAGTAATTTCTAAAAAACAAACCCCTTTTGGTAAAATTGGCGGCTGCGATTTCGTTAGTAAAATTATGAGTAATTCCGGCCTAATTTTTTGATGGTCATTCTTAGCGTGGGTGCGCTAGGGGGTTCTACAATAGGGTAGGGCTGTGAAAAACGCATATCTGAAAAGTTATGTCAGTCATTAAGTCAAAAGAGTGTAAACTTTAGGATATAGTGCAGGCTTATTTATTTAATAATTGATATTTAAAGACACATATATATGTAAAATTTCGTACTAAAATTTTTATTTAAAAGTCAACCTGTAGTTGGTATAGTGAAATCTTTGGTTTCTCGATTTTTTTTTCGGGATGTTATATTACACTTGCTCCTATGATTTTATATTCAGATATGCGTGGAAGATGCATCAAGTTAGATCTAAGCATTTGTTTTCAAGCATTTTCACTTTCTTTTCTTTTTTCTTCTTTTGCAAGTGTTCAGATTCTATATCGGCTGATCCAGAATGGTGATTGGCCATTTCCTTTTTAGGAGTTTTTTCACTTGCTAAATTAATTTTTTGCACGGATCTTAAAAATTCTTTTTGTCTTACTGCGGAACTGCCGATGCAAAAATGCTGTTCTCTTTCCATTTACCATTAGAATGCCTTTTCGAAATTTTCAAATATCTCGATCATAATATCTTATTTACCTGCCTTCTTGTGAATCATGAATGGTGTAGATTTATTTTGCCAATATTATGGAGCAACCCTAATTTTGAATGCTCCAAAATTATTAGGACATTACTTTTAAGATTAAATTCAAATGAAAGGGCATTAACCGCTTCTCAAATTTTAATCCCTCAAGATGCTCCAAGGTTACTTTTTGACTATTCAAGCCACATAGTTACCGTTTCCAGCGATGATATAAATAATGGGATTAATAATTGGCTTAAATTTATAAAAAAAGCGAAGAAATCTTCCTCTATGATTATAATTCCTTTGATATTGATGATTTTACGAACTAGTAAAAAACTTAGAAATTTAGACCTGGACGGAATTTCATATGATCATAATGGTAGATATGAATTAAGGAATTTATTAACTGATGCTCTCTGTCAAAATCATACTCTAATTTCCTTAAAGATTGTGAATCATTGCTTTGACTCTGAAAGATGGAAGACATTTGCAGAAGCCCTTGAGAAAAATTCCATATTAACTTCATTATATCTTTCAAATAATCAACTTGGCGATAAAGGAGGAAAAGCAATTGCGAATGCTCTCAGCAAAAATAACTCTTTGACCTCATTAACTCTTGTAAATAATAAACTTACTTCTGAAGGTGGAGAATCATTTGCGGAAGCTCTTAATAAAAATACCACCTTAAATTATTTAAATCTTTCAAATAATTATTTGGGCTCGGACGGTGGAAAAGCATTAGCAAAAGCTCTTTACAGCAATAACAAATTGACTTCCTTGCATCTTTCAAGCATTCAACTCGATCTTGAAGGAGGGAAAGTGTTAGCAAAGGCATTAGATGAAAACACAACTCTGACCTCCTTAAATATTCGCAATAATAAACTTGGACATGAAGGAGGAAAGAAATTGGCATATGTTCTTTGCATAAACGAAACTTTAACCTCCTTAGATATTTCAAGTAATTTGATTCTCGATGAAGGAGTGAAAGCGTTATCAGATGCTCTTATTAAAAATGGTACTTTAACTTCATTAAATCTTAAAAATAATCGTATTGGCCTTGATGGAGTAAAGGCATTAGCAAATGTTCTTCACAAAAACCGCTCATTGACTTTCTTGGATATTTCAGATAATAAACTTTCTTCTGATGGGATAAAAACATTGGCAGAAGCTCTTTATATAAACTGTGTGTTAACTTCATTGCATCTTGAAAATACTGGATTTGTTCCTGAGGATGGGGAAGTGTTTGCAGAGGTTCTTCGCAAAAATAACACTTTAACTTCTTTATCCATTTCTAACAATATGCTTCGTCATAAGGGAGGAAAAGCACTAGCAAGTGCTCTTTGTGAAAATAACACATTGATTTACTTAGATCTTTCATTTAACAAGTTTAGTAGTAGAATAGAAAATGTGTTTTCAGAAGCTCTTTTCAAAAATCATGCTTTAACCTATTTAAACATTTCAGGAAATCAAATTTCCGACGACATAATAGATGAATTAAGAAAAGCTTTTGATACAAAAACCGACATGACTATTATATCATAGATTTGGGATTAAAAAGTCAGAGTTTTATATGATTTATTATATTTTTTTACAGTACTGTAAGTCTAATATAATCACAATAATAATATATATATATTATTAAATTTTCAAACTCAATTTAATAGCCCTACAATATTATCTATAGTTATTTCGTTCACTTACAAATTTAATATTAGTCAGTTAGGAGCGTAATACAATTAGATGTGTTTATATCTTTGAAAGTTAATATATATATTTACAAGTGCAAGTGGGGCACCCCTACAGACTAAATTTAAATTTTATATTCTATATATGATAAGAATAACTTCAATAAATCGTAATACCAATGCACAATCTCAATTGTTATTAATTTAGGTTGAATATCAATTAAATGAATACTGTAAGAGAGAGAGAGATAATATTTGAATGCTTCGATTAATAAATATACATTAGCTCACAAATTACTATGATAATAACCACAGGCAAAAAAAATCACGCTTAACAATTAAGGATGTTCTCAAGCGTCAATCTAGATGTGATTAGCAAGTGATCGCAATGGTACTCAAGCAAATTATATTTACATAAAATTTTTATTGAAATTGAAATCTTCTCAAGCATCATTTCGATGTTAATTAGTGATCGTAATGGTGCTCATTTAGTAGAATCAATTGAAATAAACATTGCAATCAGTATTTGAGCGGTTCTTTTATTATTCGTCAAAAATAAAAATAAAAAAAATGAAAAATAAAAAAGCGAAAAATAAAAAAACAAAACCAACCGTTAAACAAGAAGCTAATGCCGTGAATTATCGAAAATATTCTGGCGAAGCATCAACTCGACTTCACCAATTATAATATGTTATTCCAGCAACAATATCCCGCCTCTCCATTTTTTATGAATCCATTAGTTGTAAATAAGGCTGCTATTGAATACAATGAGGTGTTATTCGCATATTTATTTAGAAACATAATAATTTAATAATAATTTTTTTTTTTGTCATAGGCGTCGAATAATTTAGAAACAATTTCTAATGATGATTCAGCTTCGGATACGGATTCTACCTCTTCTGAAGTAATAAACAACACCATATTGTTTTTTGAGCCTCCTGGTTTTTTTTAGCATTCATAAAAATGTTTAGTGTGAGAAAGTAAAATAATAATTCGTCGCTGAACGTAATGAACCATGGCAATGTTACTTGTGCGGTCTTTTTGAAAACCCAATTGATAGTAAAATTTTCAAGACAGGTAAAAAAAGGACGTTTGTTGCAAAAAGTTTGTTGATTTAGGCCGTTCTCAAGCACCTCACTCAATGGATCGGACGTAAATTTTTAATTAGTCGGAAGTTAAATAAATCAATGAAGTGAGTTACCAATTCGATCAACAAATCAACGAGATACAAACCACCTTTTTTCTCCAAAAATTTACCATTGATAAA
>CAJVPY010000166.1:0-32877 GCA_910591965.1 Dentiscutata erythropus | reverse complement strand
AAAATTTAAATATTAAAAAAATTAGTAAAAATCTTCGCAGGCAAATTTGTCTGTGTTACAATTTAAGGGATAATATTTCGAAATAAATTTCAAAAATATCTTATGTAATATTTTGTAATTTGATATTTTACAATATTTCGAAATTTCTTATATAATATTATAGCTTTTTTACGTTTTATAAATTATTACGAAATATTATAGTCTTATAAATTTGCTGATATATAATATATATTTGATGTTTATCTATAATATATATTTGATACCTACTTATATTATATATGCATATATCTACCTCAATATATATACTATAATATATATACTATATCTACTATAATATATACCTGATACCTACCTTCGATATATACATATAGTATACTTATAAAAAAAAAATAAAAAAGGTGGGACTTAACAAATTAATCTAAAAAACTTGTGACAGTTGTGACAATTATCAAGAATAGTTTTTTTCAAATCCAAACTCTTAAGAACCCACCTTTCTACCAATTTTTTACTTGAAACAAACTCATAACAATTTGAAATAGCAAAAATCACAATGTATTTTTTATAACCCCATTTTGTATTATTTTTTTTAGCTTTTTTTATTGATAATGATCTTGAAATCGATACTTACTAGCATGAGTTTTGCATATACCAAATATCAATGCTGTTAATTTACTACAATCTTTACATAGTATGTGAGTAGAGGAATTCTAGTGAACTTGGCATCTCTCAAGTTGATAGCAACCCCGATTACATATTTTTTTAGTTCTAAGGATATAAGAACAATAATAAAATCTCATATTTGTGCTAAATTCTTTGATAACATATATATTATATATCAAACATTAATTATCTAAAATAATTAATTTTTATTTTAACCACTATTATAGTTTTAAAATAATATAAATGTACTATGAATACCCAAAACATATCAACAAAATTTATTCACCCCTTTGAATTCATTCTATCTTCCAAATTTGAGCCAGAGATAAAGTATGAAAATAATAGAGCCTTCTACTACTAGGGACCAAAGCTGAAAGTATAGCTGAATATAAATATAAAATTCATGATGATAGTGTAAGACCAAGACAATTCCTAGAGACAGATACTGAGGATGAAATAGAAGCTATATTTAGTAAATAGCAAGGATATTTATTATATAAATTTATTGATAGTAATGATCCACTTTATTCTTTTATAGATTTTTTAATTTATCTCAAGAAATTTTTGATAAAATTGAACTCAAATTTACAGAAAGGAAGATACAAGATTTACTTTGTCATATCTTTTTAAAAACCTGTAAAGAAATATATCCAGAGTAGAATTTCTATACTTTAACAATTGCTAGTAATAGTGATGAGAAAAAAAATATTACTCCATATATCAACTTTTGGTCTCTAACTTAAAAATATTGCTAAAATTGCAGTATTTACCAAGCTTGTCTATAAAAAACTTCCAGTAGGACTGCAAGACAAGAAAATTGTTGATAATATCACAAATAAAAGTTCATTCTTTTTGCAAATTCTAAAAACTCCAAAACTTATTGAAGCAACAAAAGAGCATATACGAGTAAAAAAAGTAGTATACCCAAAAAATAGTTCTGTTTTCGACTTTATGCTTTGTCCACCTAATGATAAGGTACCAGTTATAAATAGCCCTCTCTTAGTTGTTTCAGAACTTGTATCGACAATAATATATAACTCTTAGAATAAAGCCACTGATATTATTGAGATCAAACTTGAATTACTAAAATCATTACCATATTTTCCTCAAAATAAGCTACCACCTAAAATAAGCTACCCCCTCACTTTTGAGCAAAAAACCAAAAATCCTCTTTTACCCGAAAATAAGCTATTCCCCAAATTTTTTAAAAATTTTTAACAGTTGTTATATATAAAAGTCAAATTGTACTAAGTAAATATATATTTTGATCTTAATAGAAGTTGTTCAGAATTAAAAAATATACATATTCTAAAAGTTTCATACAATTTGGATGACTTTTTATTAGTAACATTTTTGCATTTTAAGTTCAAACTTTATATACAAAATGTTACTAATAAAAAGTTATCCAAATTGTATGAAACTTTTAGAATATGTGTATTTTTTAATTAGGCCACTCCAAATTGATTCTTCATTTAATATAACATTAAATAATTTACAGAAGTGGGGGGGAGGGGACAAAAAAAACACAAAAATAATAATACTGTAATTTTATTGATTGATTTAATATGCATTGGTTATATAAAATTTAAAAAATTGAGAGAGGTAAATACTATTAATTACTATTAATATGTATTGGGTTCATATAAATTTTGAAAAATAGGGGGGAGGAGGTTATGTTAAATGAAGAATTAAATTGGTCTGGCCTTATGAACAACTTTTATTAAGTTCATAATATATATTTACTTAGTACCATTTTAACTTTTATATATAATAACTACTTTTACTTAATAAAAAATAACCAAAAATTAATTTGTTTCTAAAATAAGCTACTTCAGAAATTTTTGTATAATTTTTGGCCCAAAAATAGTAGCTTATTTTGGGGAAAATATAGTACTCAAAAATATTAATATTGAAAGATATGAATTATTGCCCCAACAGATAAATTTCCAGATATATTTTTTCTCAAATGCATAAGCTTATTATACCGTCTATTATGTAAATGTAAATTTGGCAATAAAGAACTACATGATAGTAAAAATGTATATGTTATCAGGAATAAAAAATTATATAGTTTCTATTGTTATCGTGCAAATCAAAATAGAAAGCCCAGTACAAGAAAACCTTTGTTAAAGTTTGTTAGGCCACTCCAATTTAATTTTCTGTTTAACATAACATAAAGGTTGCTTATAAGAGTGGGGGGGAGGGCATTAAAAAAAAACAAAAATAAAAAAATATAGCAATTCTATTGGCTGTAAAAAATGTAAAAATACAAAAAGTTAATACTGCAATTTAATTGGTCAAAATTGTGTTTTTTTTACATACAAAATTTTAAAAAATAAAGGGAGGGGTTATGTTAAACAGAGAATCAAATTGGTCTGGCCTTATTGATAAAACAATTTTAGATCAGAAAAATAGTTTTCTAATTTTAGAAAAATTAGACCAATTCAAAATTTCTAACCTAAATGATTATTTTATATAAGGTGATTTACTTTATATATATGTTTAAAAAAAAGTTTACATACAATAAGGTGTATAGTACAATTCAAGCAACAATAGCATGTGTCAAGCAAAGAAAACTAACTTGGATAGTTAAACTTAAAAATCCTAATGGTCTTTATTTTAATATGGGTTATGAGCTAGAACTTGCAAAGCATACAATTAATATAATTGAGCATGAAGAAGAAGTAGTAAAATTATATTTCTTGATAGATAGAGTAGTTATGAAAAATTTAATACATTATGATGATATCAATTTTCTTTTATACTCGCTAAATATAATCCTACCAAAGACAAATTTCTTCAATCTCTTACTTGGGATTTCTAGCTAAACTAGCAAAAAAGATTAATACAAAAATCATAAAACATATCCTTTGGTATATAAATAATATGATTTGTAATAAAAATAAAGAGCTTAATAAATATATCTGGAACTAGTAAGCATATTTAGTACAAAAACTGAAAAAGAAACCATGATCAATCCTGGTATTGAAATCTACTTTATAGCAATGTGGAAAAAATATTATTACTAATTTTATTGGTGATAAGGTACTAGAGCCAAATTTTCATATACAATATTTTTTTTTTTTTATATTAAGCAATTCTGCCTTTATTTATTTTTTGAACTACTATATAACTATTATACAAAGTACTATATCAAAATAGTATATCGCTCTACTCTAATAAAGACTCACCAGGCTTTTAGCCCAATACGACCTGCTATAACAACTGTTTATCTCTTTCAGGATTCATAACTTACTAAGAATTTCATATCGATTAAAGATACTCCTTCGATCATCAATTGGCTGTTGTATGCCGTGTCAGTAACGCTTAATATTTGGGTGAACTTTGGCCAGCGAAGACTATGCTAGTTTATTCCCCCATGCAATTCACTCTTCAACTATTTTTTCCCCTTTTTTCACTACCTCATATTTACCCTCTTTTGACTTGTTTTTAGCTTCTTTGTTTTTTTTCGCAGTATATTCTGAGCTTTGTGGATCGCTATTTTCTTTGTCTGCCTCATTTGTCACTCCTTCCTTTCTTTTATTTTTGGTCCTCTTCTCTATCTTTGCAATGCCATGTCTTTCTTCCCATTCAGCTACCAGGTTGCAGCAAAAGCACCAAATATACTTGTGGAAACGGTCCCTAATGGTCAAGGATTGCTTGGCTGAACTTGCTAACCAATGTTGGATCCCATAAAACTGAACATATTTTATTCATTCTTTGCTTCGTAATTAGGCCTTTCATTAGTTCTCTTCGTGCTGCTAATCTTCCTTGTGAATCGCTTCCAAAGATCGTATTTTCTATTTCTTTGATGTCTGAAATCTTTAGATCTGCTTTTTCTTTCTTGGCCTTTTCTTTAAATAGGATAGTTCCCTCTGCTTCAATAATGCTCCATAGTCATTGTAGTTCTGAACATTCTGCCAAATGATCTTGTGTTTCAATTTTTTTCCCCCAGCATATCTTGCATTTGTCATCTGAGTAGATATCTGCTCTTCTTTGATGTAAAGTTTGTATTGTTGGAAGAAGATTGTTTAGGCACTTGATCTTGAATACCCATTTCTTGTTTACCTCGGAGCTTTTACAATTGCTGCCTTTAAATTGACCTATGTTGCTCCAAACCTCTTTCCAATCAACTATGCCTGTGTCTTGCTCAGTTTCTACCCACTTGTTTATACTTTTTAGGTTTTTCCACTCTGCATCAATACTAACTGCAGTGAGTTGTGTGATAAAGCTTCTTGTTGCATCTTCTACTCTTAGGTTTTTCCACTTGAGTTCAGATATTGCTTGTTTGTTCCATGGCCATTTCGGAGAAATAGGTATAGCATATAGGGCACCTTCTTTTGCGAGAATATCTGCTTCATCGTTTTCTTTAATTCCACTATGTGATTTAACTTTTCCTAATCTAATTTGTAGCTCTTTTAACTTGACTGTGTACTATATTTGCTCCAAGAGGCATTGATTTTTTTTTTTGATCACATTATGTGTCCTTTTTGGGCTTAGGCTTTCTTGGATTGCCTGTATTGCCACTGCACTATCAGTTAGTATTTTGACTGCTGACTTGTATGAAGCTGCTAAGAGGGCTGTCCATATTGCACCTAGTTCAGCTCTTGTGGATGACGGCCAGTCCTTAATTGCACTCTGGAATCTGGCTATTATGTTCTTATGCATTTTGAATCAACATGCTGAAATAGCAACCCAACCCAAACTCATTTTCCTTTTCTCTGGTTCTTTTACTGGGTTTAGCAACGAGCTGTCTGTATAGAATGTAATTCGCTTTCTACCTCTTAACTGAGATGCTACTTCTTTAATCTTACTTATAGCTTGTGTGTCTTTGAGAGCTTGATTTATGATTTCTTCTTCTAGTGGAAAAATAGGTATATTCTTAACTGAAGATTCTTGTATACTCCTCGTTATATTTAGGCTTCCCTCAAATTGCTGCGATGTATCTATGATACTGCTAAGTGGAGTAACTAATTTCCATATCTGGTCTTGGGTAGATATCTTTTGTACTATCTTTGGAGGATTTTTTTGCATCTTGTTTTTCTTTAACCTTTTCATGCAAGAGATTTCATCTCCTGAATACTTTGTTGAGCCAAATTCACAGCCTCTACATTTAACCAGTTTGACTAATATTTCTTGCAGCTCTTCTATGTGTTCCTAGTGTTCTACCAAGATGGTTTTCTTTCCCTTTTTCTTTGCAATTTTCCCTATTACCGTCTTGTTTTTGGCTTTGAGGAGTACCTATTCTTTTTTTCTTTTATCGTTACTTATTGGTGCTAAATCTATCTTGAGGGACAGACAATTGGTCGTCTGGGTTCTAAACTCTGCTTTGATTTCTCTGCTTATTGGGTTTTTAATTATCTTTTCCTCTAACTTTTTAACCCATGATGGAGTTTTTTCTCTTGCTTTTTGTCTCTTGCATTTCTTGATCTGGCCCCAAGTAAGCATTTTCTGATCTGTACTGTTCAGTATCTGCTCCATCACCATGATACCTGTTTCTTTCTCTTGTATGAAGCCTTTTATCGTTTTCTCAACCAGAAAATCTATAATTTCTACTTTAGCTTCTGTGAGCTTAAAGCTTTTCTCTTTTTCTCTGGATCTTATACTTATATTTAAGTTTTTTGCTTCGCTCAGAATTTTATATATAGGTTTTGTTTGAGCTTAACCTTCTTTAGTCTTGCTAAGTCCAGGCTTGTTATGCACTAAGTGCTTTTGCAATCTATCTAAGCTTGTTGAATTCTGATCCACATGGCTTTGCCAATTTCATTGTTCTTATTTATACGTTTTCTTAGCTCTGTAATATGATGGGCTATCTAATTCTGCCAGATAGTTTTAAGACCGACTATATTTCTATGTGCCAAGATTGCATTTGCCATAGTAATGGCTAAGCCAGATTTGTTTTTAATTAGCTTCAAGATGGGGCTTTGAAGTTTGTCGTATTGCTCTCTTGGGATTATACAATATTGTAAATGGTACTCCAATCTTGGAATAAGTACTCTATTGTTAATATAGATGAGTTGTGCTAACAAGGTGTTTTTCTTATAGATTGCTATATTAATTGCTTGTATTTCTTTCTTTGCAATACTTCTAATATATGACTGACTATGTTTTTTTGAAAGCCAAATACCAAGAAATCTTGTTAGCTCGCTTGCCTTCTTTTTGAATACTTTTGCTTTTGGTGTGCCAAATTCTATATATCTTAGCTCTTTTATTTTTTTCTCATCTATTATAAGCAACTCTGCTTCTTGCTGTTGATTTCAATGTCATTTATTTTATAAAACTCTTGCACTATGCTAATTATTTCTTCTAGTTCTTTCTTGCTCGCTGCTACGAAGGTTGTGTCATTGGCGTATGCAATTACAGGGATTCTTAAGCTTTGCCGTTGTGTATGATTTCTGCTTAAATCAATTGGCCAGTTCATCTCAAATTCATAACCACGCCTTTTGTTTTCTTGATTTCTGTCAGCAGGGGGTCATAGAATATCCTCCATACAAGAGGGGAGATTACTTCTCTTTGATCAATCTCATCTCCTGCTACAAATCTTTGGGTGGTTCCTAGGCTTGTTAAAACTTCCATTTCACATTTATCAAAGAGGTTTATAATGAAGTGTATTAGTGGCTCTGGGATTTTGATTCTTTGTAGTGCGATTGTAAGCATTTTTAGCTCCACAAAGTCGAACACCTTCTTCATGTCCTGAAATAAGAGCCATATTTTCTTCTTCTTTTTTTTTGCTTCCTCTACTAAACAGTTAATGAGATGCACTGGTGTTGCTGTGCCCTCTCCTGGGAGGCTCGCAAAATTTCTGCCTCTTAGTACTTCTTTTTCGCTGAGAATTTTTGCTAGCCTGCTTGTGATTACTTTTACTACTGTTTTCCAGAATGATTCTAACAGTAGGATCGGCCGCATATTGTTTAGGTTGTAACACTAGTCTTCAGTCTTGGGTATTGGATACAGGATACCTAGCTTTCATTTTTTCGGCATAGTATTTTTTTCTATACACCTGGATGCAAAATCGAGAAATAATCTTCTTGTAGTAGAGCTTACATTTCTTATTAGTGGGTATGTGATACCTGTTCTTCCTGGGGCTGACTTGGTTTTGACCTGCTCTAGCACCTGCTCCTATTCAGCTGGACTAATCTTATTTGTAGTATCTTTATACCAAGACTCATCTATATTTTCTCATAGAGCGTACTGGTTTTTCCACCTTGCTAGCATGGCCTCTATCTGTACTGTATTTCTTGTACGAAATTGCTTTTCAAAGTGTTCTTTAACCTCTTTTAATATGCCTTCTGGCTTAACAATTAATTCTACTTCTTCTTTTGTCTTTTTAACTACTCTGTCTATTTTGATACTCATGTAAGGCTGGTCTAAAAGACTATTAAGCATTTTCTATTGGTTGGTGACGATTATACTGTGCCTCTCTTCTATACTTTCTCTAATTTCTGCTTCTTCAATACTTCTAATTCTTTTGCGCCACTCTTTGTGTAATATTTTTGCCCAGTTTTTAAGACCCTCTGAGCTTAGTACGTTTGTTTCATCTTCTATATCATTACCCATCAGGGAATCAATCTTTTCTAATGCACTAAGTATGTTGTTTTTGATTATGTTTTGTAGTGGCCCTTTCTTCGCTTTACGGTAGCCTTTGTTGCATGCTTTTACCGCTAGTCTTAGTGTTCGTACTTTATCGCTCTCTTTACTAATCTTCATGATTTCTGGAGATTTCTCTTTTTTTGAAAGGTTCGTGTTTGCTGCTATTCTGATGTATTCTTCGATTATATCTCATTTCTCATCTATGTTCTTGGGTTTACGTTTATTCCAGCGGTCTTTTATCTTCTTTTTGAGGCTCTCTTTATACTGGCTCCAATCTTCTTTAGAGGCTTTATTTAAATCTAAGTTGACTCTTTTTCTGTTTTCTCGCCTTCTCTTGGCTGCCCCTGTTTTTCTTATTTCAAGTTCTGTAGTGATGCTTGCTCTTATCAATTTGTGATTACTCATAGTGCAGAGATCCATATCGTCAACTTTGGTATAAATTATACTGCTTTTCTATCTATCTAATACCCAAATATAGTCAATTCTAGTTTCTGCTTTTCTGTTTGACTAGGTTGGAGTGTGAGCCAGGTCTTGTATATCGTATATATTCTTTTCTTTTGGAAGTGCTATGATTTGCTATTTTATCTTGGACTTAGTACTTGTACTTTCTACTTCGCTATCTGCTAGGTCTGGTGTACTGACGTTAAAATCTCCCAAAATTATAAAGCGCTGTGACTTTTTGTTGGGTTTTTCTAAAGTATCTCTGAGCATATGCAGAATTTCTTCTTGTCTTGTTTTGTCATTTGGAGCAATGTACAAAAAGATTATATTTATTACCAGGCCCTTAAAGTCCAGACTAAGTTTTAAAAAATATGGGTTGTCTTGTAATATATGCATAATATGTTGTTTCCAATATTTCTTGATCAGCACCCCTAGGCCTGATTCTTTTTTCTTGCCCTCTTCAGAGCTTGTTCAAAAACTTTTATATATTTTCGTGTCTTTTGTTACGAAAATACCTTCTATGTTGCTGATATTAGTTTTCCCTAAACCCAAAATGTCTATTTTCTTCTCTTTTGCAAAATCTATTACTGCCTTTAGTTTGTTTTTATTGTTTTTTATCCTGTTAATATTATGAAACCCAATATTTAATACCCCGAATTGTTCATATGTTGCAACTTTTTTTTCTATTACTTTATGGAACCTCCTCTCTGAACCTTCTTCTAGTAGCTCCCTTTTTTTACCCTTTTGAGGTCCAGAGTGATCATTTAATGCGCCTTTGGCGCCCTTAGGAGCAATAAGCTAAGGTGCCTCCTGCTAAAGGCCCCTTTTGATTTTCAAGCTTGTCGAGTCTGTCTAGAATTTGTAACAACATGTTATGAATTGAGTTGTTGCCTTTGGGGTCTGAATTATCTATAGGTTTAGTTTTCTTTTAGTGTCTGGGCAGCCGGTTTTCTTTATCGTGATCTTTCTTTACCAGTTGACTACTGTGCTCTGCTGATTTTACTGTGTTTTCACTAGTTCTTTGTATAAGAGCCCTATTAACTTTGGACTTTCTTTCTTCTTCACCTATTAAGCCTAGGTTTTCTCTTTTCTTTTTGGTTTCTATACTGCTAAACCCTTCTAATTCTTTTCTTTCTTTTCCTTTTTTTTGGCTAGTATTCTTGTACTTGAGTTTTCTTTGTGGAGTTGATTGCTTCTATAGCTTTCTCTCTCATATTCCTCTGCCAAAATTTGCCATTCTAGTTTAGTATTAAAATAGTACAGGCTTGCATTTTGGGCTTGCATCAAATCTTCTCTAGATTTAAAGTATATATACGCTCTTTTGTTGTGATTACCATGCCAATTCTCTAGAGTGTAGACTGCCTGTACCTTGTATTTTTTTAGTTGGCGCAGGAGTAAACTGTTATATGCAGTTCTTGGGACGTTATAAATCATACTTTTAAATCTGTTTCTTTCTTCAAGCTCTGTGTGGTTAAATTTTCCTGGCGTTGTTCTGTATGTCCTACCATGTTCTAACTGAACTGACTAGCTTTCTCTTAATGCACTCTCTTGGCTTTCTATATTGCATACTATTTTAATATATATTGCTTTTGTAGAAAAGCTATGTTGCTAGGCCAAAAATATTGCTGAGCCAAAAAATTCTAAATAGTTCTTGATTTCATTACCGCTCATTTCTTTTGGGATGTCCCATAATATGAACAAGTATTGTGACTTATTTGTATTTTTTTTGTTGCCGAATTTCTTACTTGGCGCCCAAACTGAGTTGTATATATCCTCATGGCTTTTAGGTCTTTTATTATACTTCTTGGCTTCTGATTCTTTACTGTTAAATACTTCTTCGGCAATTTTCTCTTTGAGTTTATAGTCTGTAATACCACACTTACTTTTAACTAAAGCATTTATTTTAATTTTGAGATTACTTTTGGCTATTTGCTCATTAATTTTCTGCTCTGAGAAATTTCTTTTGTGTGTAATGCCTTGATTTTTGGCTAGTACAGGCTCATTGTATTGAGGTTCTATTATCTTGGGGTTCACTAGCCACTATTGGGACTGCTTCAGAGTTTCTACTAGTATCTAATTTTTGTGAATTTTTTAGAATAGTGTTGTATCCAAGAAGGTTTTTTTTCTTGGCAGATATTTCTTTCTTTCTAACTTCTTTGTATCGAGCCCAGTCATATAAATATAACACATTGCGTATAGTTGCTATTAGGTAGGTATCCTCTGTGTTTAAATATTTTGCGATATGTCTTCCTTTTTTAATATTATTGTATGCAGCCCATTAAACAAAGCCATTTTCTCTTCATTTGATTTTTTAAAGAAGTTCTTGTATTTTTCTAACTCTGTTATCTCTTACACTCTTGCTTCACATAATTTGTATTGTACCTGGTTGCTTAAAGTGTCCTAAACGTGATATTTTACTGCTGGGCTTGGTGTCTAAATGTACATATTTTTACGTGTTATTTACATGATTTTACGTGTTATATCTATGTCTTTACTTGTATATAGTTGTGTAGCTTCGCGTGATACAGTTGTGTTATACCAGAGATCTGCAATACAGGGTTATTGCTATTTTCTCTAATATTATCGATGCAAGAAAAGTTTTTAACAATAACAAGAAAAAGCCTTTAGCTGCTCTTCTTATACTCTAGTATTGTTGTGTTTTACAGCTTTGCTGACTCTTCTTTCTCCCTGTAACTATGTATTGTCGTTTGTGTTTAGCTAGAAATTTGTTTCGCTTAAATATTGATGTGCAGCAGTTAACCTTATATTATAGCTTTCCTTCTTTTTACTTGTTTAGTTGACTATTGCCGGCTTGTTGCTAGTTAGATACTTCTTGTAGTCTCTTTTTCTGTATACTGTTGTGCTTGTTATTGTGCATATTGCTGTGTTTTACTGTAATAAAAGCTCTTGTCTTTCTGCTATTTTTGGTGTCGAATGATCGTTGGAGAGAGTCTCCTGTTCATATACAATATTTGATCTAGAAAAAATTTTTAGAAAATTTAATAGTGTTATTCAAGACAAAAAACTTATAGTTATGAATAAAACCAGTATGTCTAGTGGGACTAGCATAGATTTAATAGGCATCTTAAATCTTTTATAACAGAGAAAAAAGTAAGTATAGAGTGCAAAGGTCTTAAACCTTTAAGAATAAATGATTTTAGTAGATTTATGATTACAAGTAATCAAAATGTTTCACTTAAAATAAAAGCAGGTGATGCTTGTATAGTATATTTTGATGTATCACCACAATATAGAGGAAATACAGAATATTTTAACCGATTAGAGAAAATTTTAGACCATCTTGATACACCAGGAGTGGTGATAACATATTTTCTTAGTCATAATTTATTGAAATGGAGACAAAGCTTACTGTCACCAAAATGAAAACAGAAACAATGTTAAAACAACTTCCGAATTCTATTCATTTTATAATATAGTATATTAATTTATGGTCTAAAAATTAAATCGAAAAACCAATTAGTAGAAATTTGTATTAAAATTATCTTACTTGGTATGGGAGAATCAAATTAATAAAAATAAATTTAAAAGCTTTTTTCTACTAATAGAGATTAAGAAAAAGCAAGTATGAATCAATAGAAAAAGAGAATGATTTTCATCCTTGACTGATCCAAAATCGTAAACAGATTATGTGAAACAGTTAGTGATATCGAGGAATTTTCAAACTCATCTCAAGCCGAGAAATCCACCAACACATCTACAGAAATTTCTATATTTGATAACAGAACCATTAGCTATTGATTATACCAAAAAAGCTAAGAATACATTTCTTACTTCATTCACTACTAATATGACCCAGGATCTCTTTAATTCTATAATAGATTAACTAGAATCTCCAGTTGCTTTATTATCTAAGTCTACAAATATATCTCTGTTTTTTAAGATTATAGATATAGAAGTTGTGAATAATAAATCTAAATCTTTAGAAATTATTAAATCAAGAAATTATAAAGTTAAACTATCTCTTGACTTACCTATAAATGATAAACCCAAATCCAGCAATAAAGAATCCAATACCCAATCAAAAACATACTCACCTAAATATTTAACTAAAGATTAACAAGAGGCTCGATTAAAGCAATGGGCTATAGATTACAATAAAGATCCAAATAAGTTTGCGACTATTACAAATAAAGACAAAACTAATTTAATAAATTATCTTACAAGAATAGATATTGATGCAAATACTTGTCTCTTTAATATAGAACAAGGTAATAATCTTCATGATTTTATGAAAATATCATATAGAGAAAAATTGATAGGAGAAGAAATCTTATACCATAGACTTGAAGATGCAGATGAACCTATATAGCTAAACACTAATGAAAAATGAATAAAAAATAGAACCATACTTCAAAAAAATAAATTACTATGGTAAAATATTATAACTTGATTTGATAGTTATGCTATAGTAAGAATAAAAAAATTTTATAGATAGAAATATCCAATAGGAAGGGCTTTTTTGTCTCTACAAACTAGTCAATATAAAATTTTCTAATAAAAATATTATATAAACTATGTGTTATTTATGTGCTATATATATACAGTCAGATCTCGTTATAGTTACTTTCAATATAGTTACAACCTTGTTATAATCATGCTATTTTTTTGACCTAGCTATTATAAAACATATAAAATTTGACCTTTATATAGTCACAACTTTTTATAATCACCAAAATTTTGTTTTCCAACCTGGTGATTATATCGAGGTCTGACTGTATACCTAAACAATCATGAATTAAAAGCTCCAGAAAAAGTGCTTAACTTATTGACTTACTGGATGATAAATCTAAATGAACCAACATTCTGTAAATTAATTTACAATGGATATAGATATGTCAATAATTTATCAAATTACTCAGAAATTTCAAAATATATTAATTATAGCTGTTTCAAAATATAGCTTTTTTATTTAATATATAAAAGCTAGTAGTGATACCATCACCTAAAATATTAAAAAACAGACCTAATATATTTTACAAATATCTTGTAACTGTTGAATTGTGCCAAAATCTATTTGGATAAAAGCTTAGTGGAATTTTGATATAATAAAGAAACAATAATACCTTAATATATAATATACTGGACCTACTTAAAGCTATAAATTTTTTTATTGTATTCTATATATTAGTAAATTTTAAATTGATATTCTAGTTATCCTATAAGTATACTTAAACTTATTTTTTCTGAGTATAGGAGGAAAAAGTATAATTAATTTCGATTTAAAAAAAAATCTCTATAGTATATATCAGATGAAAATAGTTAACATAAACTATTTCAATTAATATATACTAACCATAGCAAAAATCGCTATATCATTTGTAAATCACTACAAATTAACTTTACAAACTAGTTTATTACAGCTTAGTAGTTATGTCAAAGAGTTGGCTAGCAAACTTTCAAATAGCAAGACCAAAAGAGCAGTCCCAGAAAGCTAGAGATTAGGCTAAAAGATACTTCCAAGAGTTGAGATTAAGTAAGAAGCAAGTTAATATTCTTATTCCTATTTGATCTCCTAGGAGATATGTTGATGAAAGAGATTCTATTAAAATTATTGCCCAGAATATTATAAAAAATAATCTCTTACCTAAAGAGATAAATGAAATAGTATATGACTTGGTTTCTTTTGCTCTTACTACTGTTGCTAGAAATTCTTGGCTTAATTTATTACAAAAAGAGTTGCACAAACTTGGGGTTAATTATCTCATTAATAAAACAATGAAAATACTTTTTGTTACTGAAGAAGCAAATTAGATTCAAGCAAGAAAACATTACTTTGTAGAATTAATGGTTATAATTGTCCTGAGTTCTTTTATTTAGAAAAAGTTTAGAAAAAACTTAATGAATATAATATTAACAAGACTCCTTCAATGTAAAATCTAATAAACGTAATAGTAATCACTGGTCAAAAACATGCAATTCAACCTCAATTCAATCTCTGAAATTTGTATACAATTCAGAGATGAATTGGGTATCTGATATTTTGGTTGATAGTTAGATTAAATAAGGTTGAATGTTTAGTCTCAGTAAAATAATGAGGTCTAATTTTTAGTTAATATATAGTCGATATTAGGATAAAATAAGATCAAATATTTAAATTAAAAAAACAAAAGTCTGATTTTTAGACAATGTATAGTTGAAATTAGAGATAAAATTAGGTCGAAATAGAGATAAAATAAGGTCAAACCTAATTTAAATATTCAACCAGTATTCAACCCTAATATCAATTATTATATTGTCTAAAAATTGATTCTAATTTAAATATTCGACCTTATATTATTGACTATATTATGTATTTAATTTAAATATTTGATCCTAATATCGACTATTTCTAAAAATCAGATTTTTTTATTCTAATTTAAATATTTGATTTTTAGATATAATATAGTCAATATTGAGGATAAAAATAAAGTTGGGTATTTAAATTCAATAGCCGATTTTTAGATAAAAAGATTGGTCGGTTTTTAGGCCAATATATGGGTGGATTTTTTTAATAAAATAATAAAATTTATATTGAGTGATTGTATTTAATTGGCTAATTAATTTTTATTGTTATAAGAAACTACTTGCAGTCTAATTAAAAATGCTCCAAGTGAAATTTTAATAATAGAAACTCTATTGCCCTAACCCTAAAGCTTATTAATCCAATGCTAAAAAAATACTCTGAACTAACTAACCTATCCCAAAACACTTCAACTACTCACAACGGATTACTAAATCCGATTCTTATACAGGGAAGTCCTACCTTAACAAGCCTCACATAAAGAAAGTCTTCAAGAAAACTACATAGCTATGAAGAGAATTGGTAGACCGATGCTCTAGCATATAGATGGGACCCGAAACCACGTAATGCTAATTGTCACATGCTATACCTTATAAAAGTCAAAATAGATCGTCGATTTTTTATAAATAATAGCATATGACAATTAGCATCACGTAGTTTCGGGTCTCATCTCTACTCTAGTACCAACAATATTTGTCAAGTCGTTTGATTGGCAGAGACTGGGTTAGACGATAATGCCAGCCTTCCTATGAGGTGAGCGATGCTGAAAAGAAAGACAGTAATCAAAAAAAAACCTCACAAACCATACAAATATTATGGGTTACTATAAAAATTTCATTCCAAAGCCTATCTACTATTCCGATAACACACAATGTATAGATAGGTTGAGTTGTATTGGAATTATCGTTATAGTATCTACTCGCTATTCGGTGACACAGTATGTTGAGTTAGGTTGCATTGATTATTGAAAAATTTTGCTACAGACATTGCAAAACTTACTTGCTCTGTAGTGACAGTGTAATTAGGTTAGTTTGTACTGAAATTTTCATTAAATTATTATAAAAAATTCTATCATTAAAAACCTATTTAGAAAAAGCCGAAAGACTTATGCAATGACGACTCCGAAAGCAACAAAAACCCACTGATAACAGCATCAAGGGCGACAGAATCAAAAACCTACTGATAATAGTAGCAAGGGTGACAGAATTGGCACCAATAATGACGAGGACTCCAACGACAATATCTAAAAGTATAGGTACCAAAAAAAACCTCCCAAGCCGAATAGTAGACAAGCAAATCAAAAAACATCAAAAATAAAGCGAATAGTAAGTAGTAGACAAGCAAAACAAAAAAATGTCAAAAATAAAGCGACTAGTTTTTATTGTGGTTACAATAATGTGGTCTGTAATAGTAATAGTAATCTACAGATCTACGATTACAATAATTCTAATACTAATATTAGATATCGATCGGTATATTATAATAAAATCAATTTGGCTTATTTTTTTTTCCTCTTCACTTCAGATGTTCTAATAAGTGGAATAGGAGGTGCTTATTACTCTTTATCTCTTCTTCTTTCTCCATCCCTTGTTCTTCTTGTTGTTCCTTTTGTTGTTCCTCTTCTTCGTTGTCTTCTTCATTGTCTTCTTCGCTGCCTTTATTATATTCGTTAGCTATTGTCCATTCTGGAAGACCTTCGGGTAGTGATACAGTTAATATAAAAGATCTATGTCGTCGTGGTCGTACATGTTTAGAAACCACGGTGGTATCAAAAACATTATGAAGTAATTCACATAACTATAATTATATAGTGTAAAAAATGTAGAGGTACACAATTTTTAACTTAGTTTGAAACATAATGTGCTTTACAATTTTAACGTTAAAAAAATTACAACGAAAGAACATACATAGGGCTATTATGCACGAGATAAGTTGTAACCTAAAAAAGCTAGATACCTTTTCTAATCTCCAGGATAAATCACATACACTAACGTATACATTTTCTTTTTCATCTATTTCATTGTCTGAATCAGACAATTCAGGCGAATGAACAGCACCAGTTCCTATAATATCTTTCATCTCAGCCAAATCAAAAGACATAATTCGGTTGTCTTTTTTTGAATGAAGTTTCTGAGTGCCTCTGCGCGATGAAACATTTTCTATAAAATATATCAATAATAAAAAAAATTTTCAGTAAAATAACTGTTGTGAGCAGCATTAAATAAAATTCTTACTTCATATTGATAAGTGTATCTGTGAATTCTCTTATCAAAATGATTAGATCGAACTTTATCTTTTCGAACTGATTTCAAAATTCTTTTTGATTTATGCCTTTGTTGTAAAATATCTGATATTTCATTTCTATTTGTGTTATATCGACTTTGAAAAACTTCAAGGAGAACAGGAATGGTATTTTTTGCTAGCTGGGCTTTTTGTTCAACCCATTTAGAATTAAGATCTAAATTATAATTGTCTTCTCTTTCATTCAATAAAAAAAAAATCTCCTTCTACAACAAGAAATATTAAAAAAAAATTAATTATTGGGTTGAGTTATATTACTTAATTCGACAAACTTAATAAATAAAATTTTTATATACAGTCATCCCTCATTAATATTAACCTATTTGGATCGCTTTTATATTCATGTTGGCAATATTAATAAAGGAACGTATTTAAAGTTAATATATATGAGGGAATTGTGATATAATTTTAACATAAAAAAATTCATTTTATAGCCTAACGGGGTGAGGAACGACTGTATAACAGATTATATTTATTTATAATCATAATCAAATAATATACCTAAAGTACATTTTTTCGTTCTTTGTCATTTTTAAATTGTATAGTAGGTCTTTGTTGCGTAGCTGTTGATGTTTCACCAGTCTCATCAACTAATTCTTGCTGACTTTCAGCTCAACTTATTGTGTTGATTTTATTTGTTAAATATTCTACCGAAGCATGAAGTTTATCAATTTCTTTCTATACTAAAATTAATATATTATTATTATTATTACTAATAGATTTAGTTTTTTTTAAAAAAAAAAAAAATTAGAGTAAATATTACATTCTCTATCCAAGCTTAGAGGTAAAAGAGGAGATACACTCGAAGGTAAAACAGGTGATCTGGTTGGTAAATTAGATGACCGAATTGAAGAAATAGATAATGTATTACATTCTCTATCCAAGCTTCGAAGTGAAAGAGGAGATACACTCGAAGGTAAAACAGGTGATCTGGTTGGTAAATTAGGTGACCGAATTGAAGAAATAGATAATGGTGTGATTTGAGATCTTGGTAGTCGGGTAGGTGTAGGCAGTGTTGTACATGAAATGTGTCCACACTATGTAAAATGTCCAACGTCCAAGATTGTCCAAAATTGTCCAAGCCTATGTTCCATATTTAACTAATCAATAAAGTAATTTAAAAAAATATATAATTATATATTTTTTTAGGTGCTGGACTCATTGGTGAAAAAATTAAAATAGATTATCTTAATAAAATTTTGAGTAATTTTAATTTGAAAAAATGTCCAAAATTGTCCTATATACAACACTGGGTGTAGGCATTCTTGAAGGTTGAAGTCTTGGTGGTTGTGTAGGTGTAGGCAATCTTGATGGTTGGAACTTTGGTGGTCGGGTAGGTGCAGGTAATCTTGATGATTGGAATTTTGGTAGTTGGGTAGGTGTAGATGATTTTGATGGTGCAGTTTGGAATCTTGATAGTTGAGTAGGTGAAGAAGTTGATAGGGTTGGTTGACATTTTGTAGATTGAGAAGAAGGAACTTTTTTGGTTTTAGCCATTTTTTTTTCTAAAAGAATTTTTTTTTTTTTTTTTTTTTCCTATTTATATTTGAATGGTTGAAAAATTTTTTTGTAAATACTGTGAATGCCCAAATATTCGCTTAGTAGAATATTGATTGATAATTGATTCGATTATTGTTCTAAACTAATCGAGTATTTGAATGAACTTACCTAATCCTGGATTGGAATTAGATATAGGCTCAAAAGTATCTGCTTTTGTTGTCATGTTGGATGCAGGGCCTCTGAACGTTGATAGCAAAAATAGCCAGTGAAATTAGCAAATTTAGCGAAATAGCTTATTATAAATTTATATTTATTATATTTTTCTTTTGCAAGTTCTTTATCTATAGTTTTAGTGAGTTCTTCAGTCATCATCTAAAATATGCAAATAATTACTCGTTGTAAATCAGTTCAAAAACAAAGTAATAATCACATGTTTAGTGCAAAAGTAGCAAATTTTGCATCTTAGCACAAGACAATTGTTACTAGCTATTTTGCTAAGAAATAGTGCTATTTTGGATGCTACAAAAATCTGAGAAATCTGGTTGGATGTAATTGATGCTACAATGATCAAATAATTTCAGTTACAACATTATCGCTATATTACTAATCACGCTCAAATCAAAAATTTATTACTGCCGAATCAAAAGTTCATTGGCAAAATAATCATTCGATCAATTTTTTTACTAGATATAAGATATTACCAGATATAAAATATTTTTTGTAAATATTGCTATTTTTAACTATATATGAAAACAGTGATAAATAACTATGAGATTTTTTTTTATATTATATAAATAATTATAACTTATTAAATATATACAAAAACTAGGGGCAACAACAGGATTTTTTTTATATGTATATTGTAACTATGTAACTAAGGAGTTAAAAAATATATTGTTTTTTTTTAATTACAGAAAAACTACGGAAAAACTACATATTTTCTAATAACCAAAAAGGTAAAAATTAATATTAATTTGGTGTCGCTAAGCAATTATTGATTTTTAAAAATTTTACTTTACTTTCTATGCGGCACTCAATTATATTTTTATTAATTTGGCTAATATGCCAAAATTTGGGTTTAGTATCTTAGCGATTCAGACCCTTTCAGCACGGTATTATAAAGTGTATATTTTTACTAAACCAAATAATGACTCTATTAGGGTATATATATATATATATAGTATATATGTATACTAATGAAAAGAGTTTTAATCTCTTAATCCAAGTTTAGATATTATTTTTTATTTATTGATAGTATGCATGTAGTTTTAATTACCTTATAAAAGTAACAATGAATAACACCATTGTATATGAAACTATATATACATAAATATTATTGTATATGAAACTATGTATATTAATTTATATATTTTCTTCAAATAAAAATAAAACCAAAAAATATTTGGAAATTTTGGTTAAAAATAATTTATAATAGCTTACTCGATTATATATTAAATTTATTCACAATACCACGAGTTTGTAATATTCAAGCAATTTTAGATTCTATTGTAAATTCGGATTCAGAATATGTAAGAACTTCTCTAACAGCTCCTATATCAACCCAACGAAGTATTCGTGTTCCTTGTTATTGTTTAGAATATTTATATAATGGTAAACTAGTTTCTCAATATACAAAATCTTAACATGAATCAGAAGATATAAGACGACGACAAGGTGACGGAAAAGAAAGCATAGAAACTGAACCAGGTATAGAAGGAGGAAGTGAAGATATAGCTATAGACAAAAATTTAGGCAAACTAAATTTAGGGAATCATCAATCAACTTCAGAAGAAGATATTGAAGAAATTATAGAGCTGTTATTTTTACCAAAAAAGAAATGTCGTATGCATTCAAAATTTCAAGATTCGATGAATAAAAGTAGTGATGAAGAAGAGTTTGAAAAAATAGATGAAGAATTAAACGATAAATTAGTTAAGAAATTCAATGAAGAATCCGATAAAGAATCTAATGAAGAAGCCGAAGAAATAGAAGAATTGATGAAAGAGTCAGATAATGAATTGGATGAAGAAGAATTAGATAAACGATCAGCAAAAGAAAAAATTTATAGTGATAGTAATGAATTTGAAGACTATTCTGCTCCAAATATTGATAATAATAACCAGACTAGATTTAATCCTAATGTTAATCAGCCTTTGGAATATGAATGGATTCTGCTTTGGTTGCTAAAGTTTCAATCTAGATTTAATTTATCCGAAGCTGCTATTGATACTTTAATTAAATTTATTTATATAATATTGGTTGAAATAGGTGGTAAAATTCATTTTGGCCACTATCCAAACTCAATTCATATGGTTCGAAAATATTTTAAAATTGGTAAAAACTTCATGAAATACGTTACATATCCAAATTGCAGTAAATTATATAGAAAGGATGATGTAGTCAGCTCACAAAATAATAAAAAGGAACTAGAAATTAAAAAATGTAATCATATTGAATTTCTGAATATAATTGGCACTCGACAAAAAAAAACATGTAATTCTGCTCTAGCAGTTCAAAAAAAATATTTAAAAGAAATTAAAAATGAGGCAATTTTATTGTTTCTAGTCTCTAGTATTAAAAATTATTTATTAAAAATGTTTAATCGGCCAGACTTTGAAAAAGTATACCGTAAATGGATATATTAAACTATAAAGGATGGTGTTATTTCTGATATCTATAACAGTCATGTTTGGAAAGAATTTGAAGACAAACCATCAAATAGTGGCCAATTTTTTATACATGAAACGGCTGATTCACATTTTGGTCTTTTGTTAAATTTAGACTGGTTTCAGCCTTTTGCGTAATTTATGCAACAATTTGCAATTTACCAAGAGAAGACAGATTTAAAGTTGAAAATGTGAGAGGTGTAGCGATTTAGTATAGTGGTCTAGTTGTCACCCTCTTCAAGTGGCAGGTCTAGAGTTCAAATCCCACGGACGACAAATTTAAAAAATAGGCTTGTGGTTGATGGCTATGCATATCAGTTGGATCTAATCTGTAACTTTGGTTACACCATCTAGTAATGGGAGCAATGGCACAATAAATCTGAGGAACTGGCAGAACTGAAAACCCATTTGGGAAGTCCCGAGTTAGGAGTAACAGTGATCTTTGATGGTATTACAAGAGGGCTGAATTCGAACCAGGGCCTGAGATCGAAGAACTGAACGACCAGGTTCTAATGGTGGAGGACACACTAGCCGAACTGCCGGGTTTTGTCGCACTGGAGGAAAAGAACATATGCTCCAAAAGTATGTACCAAGAGGAGGGCGTCCTTCAGGTACCTAAAGCCTGGGCAGACCAACCCTTTCGGGTTGTCAGCTGGAAGTAAGGGAGAGACCGATAAAGAATCCGGGTAAGAAGACGGTCTAAATGCGGATACCAGGGTTGTTGGGAACCTAATAAGGGCAGAAGTAGGTAATCACAGGGGTTCAATGGTTAGCCCTGACCCCAAGTATATGGGTAGAGCCGTGGCGTAGGTTACTGAAGTCTAGATAAATATATGAGTAGGACATGTGATATCTAGCAAAATGGGAATACCCCTATCCAATGATCTGGAGGCACCTGGCGTTGGGGTAAGCAAGCTTCACAGGATGTATTGACCAATGATGAGGTAAATAGGAGTTGATACGACTATATTGGGCTGAAAGGCTTGGTACGTCTCACTTAGGGGTTTACAGTAGTATTCGGAAACTGTAATACCGCAGGGGGAAGGACCTGGGACATCTGCGGTTGTTGACGACTAATTAAGATAACTTAGTTAGGAAGAGATTACCAATGATGTACTGAATATCTGTTGTAAAATAATGCATAATAATATGCATCCACACAATGAGTAATAAAGAGGCAGTGTTGTTAAAAAAAAAAAATAAAGTTGAAAATGTGATGATTCTTGATATTTTACCTGAACCAAATGAGGTTCATTTGCATTATATAAATCATTTTCTTGCATCGATAGTTAATGAATTATGCCAACTTTGGGATGGAATACAAATATCGACTTATGAGCATCTTTTGAAAAAAATGGTTCGAGCCACTGTAATCTTATGTTCTTGTGATATACCTGCTGGTCGAAAATTATACGGGTATATTTCAGCTTTAGTGGCTTGTCATCGCTGTGAAAAACATGCTTAATATAAAAATCGGTGTCACCATTTTGGAAATATTAATGATATGGAATCATGGTTTATTCAGCGAGATTCTATTAAGTATAGGCATGATGCAGAAAAGTGGAAAAAGTGTTATACGAAATCAGATAGAAAGCAGTATACAAAACTGACACAGGTTTAATAGTCTGAGTTACTTCGGCTATTTTATTTTGATTCTGTTCGATTTATGGTTGTTGATCCAATGCATTGCTTATTTTTAGGCATTGCAAAATGAATCATAAAATGATTATTTGTTGATAGTGGTCGATTAAGTGCTCAAACCCTTAAGTTAGTTCAAAAGAAAATGTCAAAAATTCAAGTATCATCTGATATTGGGCGGATTCTAAAAAAAGTCGATAGTGGTGAAGGATTTGCATGTTTTATAGCTGATGAAAGAACTTTATTTTAATTTATTCAATATCTTGTTTATGGGACTATCTTTCAGAACTGGATCGGGAAATTCTTAATAATTTTGTACGAATCTGTACTATTCTTGTATATCGAATTATTAATGTGGCCACATTAAATGAGGCACATGATCGACTAGTTCTTCTTGTAAAGCAAATAGAAGATGAATATAGCAAGGAATATATTACACCAAACCTTCATCTGGCACTTCATATTAGCCAATGTTGCTTTAATTATGGTCCACTTTACACATTCTGGTGCTTCTCTTTTGAACAAATAAACGGTTATCTTGGGTCTTTGCCAAATAGCCGCCGCAAAATTGAGCAAGAATTAATGTGCCGACTTATACAAGATTTTATAGTCAATGATTTTATTAATTAAAAAAATTTTCAACAAGGATTTGATTTGTTTCAAAATCAAAAAACAGTTGGAAGTTTAGCTTTACCAGATGAATTTGAATTTGCAGAATTATATAGGTTCCTTCAAATATCATGAAATATTGAATTAAATTCTATTAGTGGCTCAGAAGATTTTCCTGGTAAATTCTTGAATCCTTCAAAGACAAGAATAATATTACCGGATGATTTTCTAAAAATTTTAGCAAAATATTATTTAGCTACCTATCCTGATCATTCATTTAAAGTACTATTTCAAGAAGGTCAAAAGGAATCATCAATAATTAATCCATTCGCAGACCAATTTGGTCATTTACAAATTGGTTCTGAAATATTTGAATCAACTATGTCAATGTGACATGTAAAAAGTTCTTTTATAATGGTGAATTTTATTAATCGGGATAATAGTTCAAACACTTATGCAGAGCAAATTCAATTCTTTATTCGGCATACTGTACAACTAAAATTGGCAATAATGAAGTTGAGCATAAGTTAGCATATATACGTTAGTACAAGCCAGTATTAAGTAGCTCATTACAATTCTTATTTGGTATAGATGAGGAAGATAAAAGATTGTGCAATATTGAATTATGGGAAAAAAATTTCTATCCTATTAAGCGTGATTGTATAATTCCTATTCATCAAATTTTAAACCGATTTGTGCCAGCATTTTACAAAACAGTACAAAGAAAAAATTCTAAAGAATACCTTGCTGTTATATCAATTAATAGAAAGTTTCATTTATAATTTTATGTATATATATATTTAATAATAAATCTTGTACATAACATTTATGTAATAGTAATCACCTGACACATATAGTAACTGCTAATTTGCGGTTGCACAATATAAATAACTGTCTCTATTAAAAATGAGGATCACTCATCCTCATTCTGGAAGGTGCAGATTATCATGTATAGAAGAATGGAAAAATATTTACCACACCTGTAAATATTAAAAATATCAATTTACTAAACTCCAAACTCATCCTACCATACTTCTATGATTAAAAAATTTATATAAAGTCACCAATAATTACTTTGTTAAAGAATAAAGGCTAAGTTTCTACATGATTTTATATGCTTTCATTATTTTTTATCACTCATTGAAGATTTCTTTGGATTAATAGAGTTACTGCCACAGTCATTACAATGTGAATTCTCGTATATTAAGATTCAAAAATCCCCAAGAGGGTAATCTTCTAGATATGAAGTATACAAAGGATTATAAATATTGTAAGGATTGAATATAAGGAATGGTATATCAAAATGGTTGCGAGCTAGTTCATCGGCTTTATTGTTGAGTATGTTATTTTGATGTGCCATGTTTAATGCAAACATCTAAGAAGGTTTCAGCTGAATAGTACCACATTTCAATTTTTGCGGCAAAGACAATAAATCACTAACAAAGGATTCTAAAAAAAAAAAAAAATTTATTAATAGAATCTTCTACACTTTCACTAGACTCTGCATTTTTACCTTTCTTCCAAGCTATCAGGCTAAATCAGCATGCTAGACCAAGCCGAGTAATCTGATATTATATTATATATAAAAGTAAATTGATTACTAATTTATTTAATTTGATTGTTGAATAAATTGAATTATTTATCAGATTTTGAATACTATATTTAATTAAAATATGTTTTGGGGTTTATTTATTATTAATCTTTTTTCAATGAAATATCCGAATTTAGTTTGTTAAAATATAGGTTTTCAAAATCATGAAATCTGAAATATCGATACTTGGAATTTTTATACTCGAGTTAAGTGATACAATTATTGTATATTACCGAGAATAAGCAACCAAAATGTTGCAAAAAATGAGACTTTTTAGGCCAAAGTGAAGAGGTTGCTTAACCTTCAAATTTTCGGCCCCAAAATCTTTTGTTGTTTAACATTACATTTAGTCTAGGGTGCTCTCAAGGCTAGTTATAAAGAGAAATCATACACAGATATTACGATTAATTGAAGTAATTCTTGCGGTAATTTTGAAAATTTATGTTGTGAAATGTGGATATTAAATTTTAGCCAATCAGCAAAACTCTGACCATCTTTTTTTTTATCACGATACCGAATAGTTTATTAATTTGGATGTTTGATTGCATCCGCAAGAATCTACAATTTTAAGTTTTTTTTTTCAATTCAATATTTTAGTACTTCAAAATATGTTTAATTTGAGCATTTAACATTTTTCAATACCGATAATTGTAGTACTACTTGTGCTTCTGGTTCATTCAAAATTTCTTTCTTTTCTTTTTTTAAAAGAGCTTATTGTTTACTTATGTTCTTTTTTTTTTTTTTTTTTTTTTGTATAGGGCTCTATAGTCTTACCGATTGGGATTAATATCCTCTGTTTGTGCTCTATTACCATTAACCAAAATGGTTCCTTTGAAGAAATTAGAACGTTTTCATAAGTATGAATAAGCTTATTTGTAATGCAAATATATATATTAGCGACTAACATTTAATTTGTTTTCTCATTTCCAGTGACTAATATTGGTTAAATATTCAATAAATCTACTTGTAAGTGGGAACGTTACTTATCAGTTTCAGCGCAAAAATTCATGTTTACAAATCTTTAACATATACTTTTATTCATATTAATTTTAGTTAGCTTCAAATTATGTCTCTATTTTATTTATTGCTTGTGTTAGTACTATAGTTGTTAGGTGAAACTGGTGAAAGTGATGAAGCAGGCGAAACTGGTAAAACCAAAAGTGTAATAACTAGTAAATTTTATACTGTCGGGATTAAATTAAGTATGTATTATTTATAGTTCTAAAGTTCATTTATTAAGTCCCTCTCTATTGTATAATTTCTTATTCAGTTCTGTTCATTTAGACAAGAATTTAACGATCGAAGTATTTAAGATAAGTAGTTAATCGCATGATTTATAGTATTTAAATATAACAATCATTTATTAACCAATATTCAATTTCTTATTAGCCTTACCTTAATTTGCATGTATCGTTTTACCAAGAATTTTAAGAATTAAATCATTGCTTGGTCTACATCACAAAAAGTATTAGCCTGTGATCTTTAAATCAGAATGTGCAGTTTATTGTTAATATGTATTATATTTGATATAATAGGGGTTTCAAAATTAATCTTATTATTTTTCTGATTTATCAACATAGTAAAAAAATACTATTTGAAAAACACAATTTTCTCTAATTTTGAATTTCCAATATATTTGTATAGTTCTAATCTAAGTTCGAATGCTTAGAAATTACGGTTGATATATTGTCGAAGGGGTTTTGGCTTTCATTTTTAAGTTCGTCTTTCGCCATCTATGGAAAAAAATTTCTGATCTCTATGAACTTAGTTGATGTGAATTCTGACCTTCATAGACATAGACCAGTAAGGATTAAGTGTTGAATAATGGGGTTAACTTATAGTAATTATGCTGTAATTGGCATTTTAGAACGAAGGGCATATAATAGATAAATAATATAATTTTTTGATGTAAATTTTTTTTTTTTAATTTGAATACTGTACTATCAAAATGGTATCGCATAGTAACAATTATTTTAATGAATATTTTTATTTTTTCTGTTTATTTAATTCAAAATTTATCTACTAATTTAGAAACTGCTTGCAAATAACTTGCAATTCACTATTATACAAGAACTATCACAGGTCGAATGAAGGCAAATTGGGCTCCAACCAGCAACATATAATCATGATATGAACCTGATTTAAAACAGATATTTGGTGGAAATAGGAGACCTTTATGATACAAATCAGGTTCATATAGATGTATTCAATATATATCAAAATACTGATAGCTCTATAGGGCTCGATTTGCTTTAATTCGACCTGTGTATACCTAATCTATCAATTAAAATATAAACCACACTTTGTGCCTTCATCAAAAAAAATAAAGCATGGATATGATAATCTAATAAGAGAGAATTAATTAGCCCGATTTGAGTCTATTGCTAAGCTTTCAGTTTGCATTTTAATAAAAAAAAAAAAGAAGAGATAATTAATTCCTATTTGAAAAAAATCGAACACAGTGCGGAATCTTGTACTTTCATTTATGATCCAAATCTCCATTTGTCAGTTCCCAGTTCATGTTCTAATGAACAAAAGAAAAGTGAAAAAAAATTGAACTCTTTCATTCATTTTAGTTCTAATTTTTCATGCAATCCAATCTCTATTCATCAGTTTCCAGTTCGTATTTTGGTGAAGGAAAGACCGACAAAAGAAAAGTATTAGCCTAAAAAAAAAAGAACACAATACAGAATCTTGTGCTTTTATTCATTTTAGCTCTAATTTTCATGTGATCTAATTTCTATTCATCAGTTTCCAATTCGTGTTCTAGTGAAGAAAAAACTGACAAAGAAAAGTATTAGCTTTGTTTAAAAAAAAAAAATAAATTGAACACATAAGGAAATGGAAATTGGTACTTCTTGCCTCCTCCATTCGCCGGGTGGAGAGAAATATAATAAAAAAAAGCTAGTTAGTCCTATTCGAAGAAAAAAACAAACAAGATAAAAAAAAACTAGCACCAAGTTTCCAGTTTCTCAACCCTGTATTTTAATGGAAAAAAAACTACAAAAGAGAAAAGATAATTAATCCCTATTTGAAAAAAATCGAACACAGTGCGGAATCTTGTACTTTTATTTACGATCCAAATCTCTATTCGTTAGTTTCTAGTTCATATTCCAGTGAACAAAAGAGTGAAAAAAAATTGAACTCTTTCATTTATTTTAGTTCTAATTTTTCATACAATCCAATCTCTATTTATCAGTTCTCAGTTCATATTTCAGTGAAAGAAAGACCGACAAAAGAAAAGTATTAGCCTAAAGAAAAAAAAAAAAGAACACAACACAGAATCTTATACTTTTATTCATTTTAGCTCTAATTTTTCACGCGATCTAATCTCTATTTGTCAGTTTCCAATTCGTGTTCCAGTGAAGAAAAAACTGACAAAAAAAAGTATTAGCCCTGTTTAAAAAAGAAAAAAAAATTGAACACATAAGGAAATGGAAATTGATACTTCTTGCCTCCTCCATTCGCCGGGTGGAAAGAAATATAATAAAAAAAAGCTAGTTAGTTCTATTCGAAGAAAAAAACAAACAAGATAAAAAAAAACTGGCATCAAGTTTCCAGTTTCTCACTCGATCTAAACTATAACCTCAAGTGCCATTTTGTATTTTATCTTATCTAAATTTCCATTGTAATGTCGCCACTATGTTCAACTAAAAGTAAGTGTATTAAAGAAGTCAAAATACTTCAACTTTAAACGGAAGATCTTTGAATTATAAAGTTTAAAGATTATAGTCAGACCAAGTGTTACAGTGAATCAAGTAAGATAGTTTATCAAAAAATCTTTAAAATACTGTAGTATAAAATATGTTCACGAGACCCTTGTAAGCTGTGGCCGTAATTTGACTATTGATTGACATTTATATTTGACTGCCGATTGTTATCTACATTCATAATTTGACTGTTGATTACCTAACGAATTATGCATATATCGATATTTAATAAATTCGACTATCTGATTTTTTTTCTTTTTTAGATCGAATTTTCAATATGTTCGAAATTGGGCTGATTTTTTTTTTATATAGCTAATTTTGGATTTTTTTTAGGTCGATATTTACTAACATTCAACCAAGTCGATTTTCATATGTTTGACCAGTAAATGCTATATATATAATTAGCAAATGTGAAAAATTTTAGTATCAATCGATACAAACTAAGTCATGAGCCATGGTATAATTTTAATTATTCTTGGTACTGTATTGGTTATACAAAAAACAAAGATGAAGTAGAAGAACCCTGACTATTTCTTTTAATAGAAAAAAATCCAAGAGAATTACTTATCTGGATTCAGAAATCAATACCAAATAAATTCTCCTTCTTGTTAAAAGATAAGAATAGAAAGACTAATGTTGTACTACTTAATCAATTCTTAAGTTGCTATAGAATTACCTTATTTATATTAAGAAAAATAGAAGCTGATTATACTTCTAAAGTATATAGAGGTAGGAATAATTTCTATTATCAATATTTATAACAATTGGCATATAGACATAAAATAAATCATGCTTCATTAGTTGAACATTATAGTATAATGAATGACAAACCAAATGCTCCAACTTATTAACAAGAAAATAGAAAGATCGAGAATATTATCAATTTATACAAAGAAATTTCTGATGATAATAACTAATCACTCTTTTTCACTTTCACCATATTCATAGTAAAATTTTTATCATTGTTGCCAAATATAGTTACTTCATAGCTAGACAATTCAGACCCAAATAAAAATAAAGACGAGGATAAGAATAAGAACTCAGATATAATATTATTAAAAATTAACTTTTTTTTTAGTCTTACATAGTGTACAATTTTTTGAGAAATATCTGGATTTGCTATTGAGTTTATAATATTTTGCTAAATCTCAAGTTTCACTATCTCTAGTAATCAGTAAAGAAAGATTTAGATTTTTTTTACTTAATACTTGTTTAACAATACTAGATATTGCATCATTAGTATTTTGAGATTCATGGTTATTCCTATTAATTTTTATTTAGCAAATTCTTTAATTATAGTTAAGATATTAATATCAGAATTGATATTATTTTTAGCCATTTGTAAATGTGAAATTATTATTTATTAATACAAGTAAAAATATATTATTAAATATATATTTATAATAAAGTATCACAATGATAAATTTATCCTGTAAATTAATAAAGTATCTGTTATAGCTATATAAGATTCCAGAGCTAATTGTAGACGAGAGTATAGCAAAAATAGTAGGCTTGAATCTTATTAGGAAAATAAATATGGTGCAGATATGTGAAGATCTGCAACTATAGAATTTTTTAACAAAATTACCAATATTTCGTGATACAATACTCCAAATTTAACAAAACAAGTACCATTCGATTCGCCTCAATGAGGCGGATCGAATAGTACCAAAATCATTAAATTTTAATTACTGAAGTGTGAGATAATTGCATTTAAATAGATTTTACAACTATCTCACGATCTTACTATCCAGTAATCCAAAATTGATAGTTTTAGTACTATTCGATTCCTCTTGATAAGACAGTTCAAATGGTATCAAAAACATTAAAATTGAATTACTGGATCATGATATATTTACAAAATACTTTTTGTCTGTGCAGATCTGCAAATTTTTTTGTGCAAATCTGCGCAGAACTGTATTGTGAAACATATTTTGTGAATATCTTATGATCTAGTGATTTAATTTTAACATTTTTGATACTATTCAAACTGTCTCATCAAGAGGAATCAAATGGTACCAAAATCATCAATTTTGGACTACTTGATAGTGAGATTGTGAAATAGTTGTAAAATCCACTTAAACACGATTATCTTATACTTCATTAATTAAAATTTAATAATTTTGGTACTATTTAATTCGCCTTGTCGAGGCAAATCGAATGGTATTTGTTTTGTTAAATTTGGAGTATTAAATTATAAAATATCACTAATTTTGTTAAAAAATTCTATAGTCACAGATCTTCACAGATTTGCACTATATTTATTTTTCCAATGCTAGTAAATTATTGGCTATTTTTTTTAATCGAATATATTATATAATATAACTTATCATGAAAATAGCCAAAGCTAAAATAAAATCACAAAAAATTAATTATTACTTTGGACCAGAATTTTTTGGACTTTTGATATATATTAATAAACTTCTCAAGAAGATCAGAGAAAAATTGCTAGAAAGATAAACTTCAAAGACAAAAATAGCAAATTCTTTAGAAAGATGACCATACATCTGATTGGATGGGCTATAATCCTATTTATATTTACCTCTAATATAAAAAACAATACTCGACTTAGCAACAATAAATTTATTATAATTCCAACTAAAGTACTCGCAGTAAAATATAATTTCAAAATACCTAATTATATTTTGCTTAGTAATAATTAGTTTTATAAGAGCAAGTATGATGATAATGAGTTTTAGAAATTTTGAATTTTGTATATATTGGTATATATAAGTTAAATCACAATTGGCACTAGAATATTTATTGGAAATAGTAACAGATACAAAAAATGCTTGGGTCAAAACAACCCTATATATTAGCAATCTTAAAACCAAAAAAGAAAAAAAGATTATAGTATTTGTTAATAAAATAATTAATCATATATACAACCTTACTTCTAACTTTAATACAACCTTAGATTTAAACACTTTTTCTGATTCAAATATTTCAGCAACTGAGAATATGTATAGGATCAAAGCAGTAAGCTTGAAGAGCTATTGTTTTGCAATAAGAAAATGCTCCATTCTAAAATATAAAATAAAAGATAAAGTTAATTATCAAGCTTTATAGAGCCTTGCCTATACTTCGCATAATAAAGCTAGATTGTCTATAGAAGTTACTAATATTTTCATTATTAATAAACCTAAACTTGAATCTGTACTAATATTGAATTAGTTATTGTTCTAGAAAAATATAATAAAAGTGAACTTCTCAAATATTACTCATTAGAACTAGTTGTGAGATTAATGTAATTGAGAATATTCAGAAAACACATAGTATATCCACCTAAAATTAATTATCTAAACTCAGTTATTTTTTTTCTAATTTTTTTTTTTTTTAATAATTCAGCAGTCATGTCTTAACTTTATTAGGCTTTGTACAACTCATCTAGAATATGTAAAATTTTACAATCAAGCGTTTCAAAAGGTAAGTGATAAACTCTTAACTTGTTAGCAAATAGCATATAAGAACTATCTCTAAACAACAAGCACCGTAGCCCAAATTGTTATCTAAATTACAAGTTACAACTAATCCGATTACCAACTTGGTACTTATGTTTGACCTGCTATAGTAGGATTCTCCTCCTTCTGGACCCCTTTTGCAATTAGATATGACCCGAATCTCAACAAATAGTATCTACCACCTGTTATGACCACCTCTCTCTTTTTTCAGACCTTTTTCACTTAAGCTCGACAACATAATTAAAACCCTTATTTGTACATAAAAGTAAAAAAAAAAATAAAGCCATGTTTACAAAAAACATAAACATTTTAGAAAAAAAAAACACCTCACAGTGGGAAAAAAAAAACTTTTTAACAAATTCTAAAATAGTCTAACATAAATGAACAAAGATGAAAAAAGCAAAAAAAA
>CAJVPY010000165.1:0-32920 GCA_910591965.1 Dentiscutata erythropus | reverse complement strand
AAAAAAATCCGACCGCCGACCGTTGATTCTGAAATCCATGTAATGCAAAACGAAAAATTAACTTTGCGTGGCCTTAGATCTGAAATTTCAAACACTGGGCGACACGTCACGATTTAAAATATTAGATATTACGCAGTATACTTTAAAGTGCGCTTTGATAATATACGGGCTAGGAGCTGGAAATAAGGTTGACTTTTTATATTGTAAAATCTATATTAACTATAAAAAATACAAATCTTAAAAATATTATGCTGTAAAATTTCATTAATACAACACCATTTCTTCTTTAAAGAAAAACAATCCTGAGTTAATTTTGAATTAGTTAGGATTAAGAAATAAATTTGGAAAAACCATCAATATTGTTTTCATAACATTACGGCGACTTTTTATACTACCCTAAAAATTATGACGCATAATTGACGGACGTGTTGATATGAGTTAAAATATTTAATAAATAAATAAATACCATAAACATATTGATTTTAAAAAAATAAGAGATGGGTTTAAGGTTGGGAAATGGGTTTGATGCAATAATTATATTAGTTTTATTAGATTTAGGGATCATTTTAATAGATGCGTCATGTGGTTGATACATATTAATTACGAAAATCAAATAGTAATTTGGGTTTTTAGATTATATACGTCGAATAAAATTTATAACAGCAAGTAGTATAAAAATTTTACCTAGATGCAAAATTACAAACAGCCGTAGTTTGTCAAGCTAAAATCAGAGTACCACAAAAATTTTTCGGTCTCGTAATATCCAAGCAAATCCATATTTGGATGTTAAAAAGGTTTCTTGTCACTACGAACAATCATTACATTATATATGGTTCCTTTATTTTAACAACCGGTAGCAAAAGGTCACCTATATGCTCTGAACAGTTTTATTAATAAATATTAGCATTCTGATTCTGAGCTCGAGATCAGGGACCGATAAGATTTTGTGAAATGCTATGGTACTCAAAATTCAAAAAAAAACCAGGTATGGGGATAAGTCCGAAAACCTTGTTTCAATAAGTAGTACCGCACAACGATATACGTATCTGCATTATTGACATAAAAAAAAAAGCTCTATCATGAAGACATGGATAGTTGATTATGTTAGTGTTTTCTTTCCATTTGGCTCATTTCTAAATTTTTTGTTATTTTTTCGTTAACACAATAACATAAAAATTTATATTTCTGCTTTATTTAAATATTTGAACTTTTTTTAACGTAAAACCATTTATTTAATACTTCACTATGATCAGTTTATTAAATAAATCAATTATTTTATGGTATTTTTAAATGATAAAATAATTGAACTATTTCATAAATCTGAGATAGTAAAGCATAAAATAAAACCGTTATTGCATGCTGTATTTTATGTTCTCTTCTGATCGTTCGGTAACCCAGCCGTACCGGCTGGGTTACCAACCAATCATCATAAAATACAGCAGTTATTGCATACGAAGTATGCAATAACTATATATTATTGAATTATACGTTCAAAATCAATGCTATATAAACATATACTTTTACACGAATAGATAAATTTACTGCTTTAAAAAAAAGGTAAATTAGAATAATATGTTCTGTAAAATTCGTCGATTCTCAATAGACACGTAATATTTTTCAATCTCCACCGATTAAAGAACAATTTAGATGGATTTAATGCTATTTCTGTAGTAAATTGACCATGGAGTATCAGATATTCTGATAGATTAGTTAGTAATGATGACGTGATTTCATCTTGATATAAATAAAGAAAAAACAAATTTAAAAAATCTAACCTTCCGCAGAAACAGAATTTTAAACATTAGGTTTTAAAATTATTTATACAATTACATTTAAAGAATTTCGATTAATTAAACAAGTTGGAGTAATTTAAGGTTTAAAATCAATTTTATCCTATCTTGCATTGAAGAGCTGTCTCAAATATCCTTTGAAGTCTTTTAAAAGTGACCTATTTTATTTTTGTCTTACTTTCTTTTCTGGTACGAAATTGACTAACGTTACCTAAAAAATGCTTAATGTTATGAAATTTGTATAGTATTCAAAATTTACAGCAATAAATCATATATAATTAGGTGTGTCTGTCTAGACGGTATTTTATTAATACATAATATGCATAATATACAATATTATTAATACAAGTATTTAATACCATACGAAATTGCCATTAATATCCATACAAATTTTTTAATTAGGCCTATGCAAAACTATGCACTTTAGTTTAAATAAAAGCATTTCAAAAATGCTACAATCTGTAAGTTTACGGTTGCGAATAGAAAATTAAATATCTTGACGGTGGATGTATGCGCGTTACTGATGAAGAAGTAAGAGTATTAAAAAGTGATTATCTTTTCGACTTTCTCGTAAGCAATTTTTATATACTATAGGTTTATAAGATTTGTCTTTCTAAATTAGATTTTACTCAAGTAACTTTGTCATGTCGTAATATTCTTAATGGTAAGAAAGCATCAAACTTTTAAATCATTAAGTGAGAATTTATAAAGCAAAATTTTCAAACAAAATTTTATTATTTAGACATTTTCTTCATTTCGCCTTAAAAGAAGTTTGTGAGGATGAGTATTATGATGTTACTTTTAGATGCATTATATATGTAAATACGGTATATTGGTATTGATTATTTACGAAGCAACTCCTTTCAAATACGTTGTAGTTTTTTTTTTATTTTTTTAATGATTCTTCTGCTTTTATCAATAAATTAATAAGTTTATTATTACATGATATAGGATTTTTACAAGGTGGGCGTGCAAGCGATGCAGCATCTAATATTTATAATCCTTATCAGCAAATAAGTTTCAAGGCTATATATATTAATTCAGATCACTAGATGTTGCAGCAGTTATACATCTAATGGATCCGTCTTGGGATAATTCAACCTTCAGGGTTCGTAATGCATCGACATTAAATTATGCTAGCCAACCAAGTTTATCAACTGACCATGGCGCTTTGTTACATTAATACAAATACGCATGTGGACGTTTTTGATAAACAATGTAAGTCAATTAATGATCTAATTAAAAATGTAACATTGAAGTGATTTTGTATCACATTAAATAAATATTAAATGTCCTCCGCTACACACCGACAATTAAATTTTTTATTTTATTTAGCGCATGACTAATTTTTTTTCTCCTTTAAAAAAATGGATTCTAAACAACTTTGCACACTTGGTTATGATTATCAACATGGTATTGGTGTTAAGAAAGACGAAAAGAGGCTTTTGAATATTATATGAAAGCAGCTGAGTTAGGAAATTCAGTTGCTATGTGTAATATTAGTAATTGTTATTATTATGGAATTGGTGTAGAAATAAATCCTCAGAAATCATTTGAATATTGTAAGAAGTCTGCTGATTTGGGTAATGTTGAAGCAATGTGTCTTGTTGGTTTTAGTTATCGGTATGGGCATGGGATTGATCAAGATTTTAATAAAGCATTTGAATATGTTGAAAAGTCTGCTAATATGGGTGTCAAAGTATCAATGAGAAACGTTGCTCTATGTTATCGAAACGGTATCGGTACAAAGAGAGATATTCAGATGGCAAATTATTGGTTCAGAAAATATAGAAGTAATTTGAAAACAAATAAATCTCCAGATCATATCAATCCTGAACTTAAGGAAATATTAGACGATGAGAGATTTAAATTATCTTGGATTGATTTTAATGAGTTTACGAATATCCGGGGACTGGGAAAAGGAGGATTCGCAACTGTATATTCTGCACGTCAATTGGATACAATTAATAATGAATGGAGAGGTGTTGCACTTAAAATTATTCATGATTCAAACAAAAATTTGCAAGAATTCATCGAAGAATTGAAGAATTATTGTGAAATTGGTTACGAAAATCCTTCGTTCTTGAATTGTTATGGAGTGTCGAGAGATAATTATGGTGATTATATTATTGTTATGGAGATTATGCCAAAAGGTTCGTTACGGCAAAATCTTGTAGAAGTATCACAATTGGATTGGAGAGATAAAATGAATATTTTGTACTATATAGCTTTGGATCTTGAATCGATTCATTCTCAAAAACTCGTTCACAGAGATTTACATAGCGGAAACATTTTACAAGAAACTTTGGATAATGCAAGTATCACTGATCTTGGGCTTTCTAAAAAAGTAAAGGAGGGAAATGTTTGTGGAATTCTGCCGTATATAGCACCAGAGATATTGATGGGTCAACCGTATACTCAAGCATCAGATATTTACAGTCTTGGAGTTATCGCGACAGAGATTTCTACCGGACAAAGAGCATTTGATGGAATCCCATTTAATGGTGATCTTGTATCAAAAATTATCGATGGGTCAAGACCTAAATGTTTAGGACCTTATTGTTATATTAAATTAGCTATCAAATGTATGGATAAAGATTTCGATAAACGACCTACTGCAACAGAAATTGTTGAAATAATCACTCGTTGGTTTGATGAAATAGATCAGGAGGATGATAATGAAATTAAAAAGCAATTTTTTGAAGCTAATAAAATCAAACTAGAGCTAACTAAACAAATACATTCACAAGACATGTATATTAGTAAGCTATATGATACGAATAAATTTTCTGATTATATTAGTACGAGCAAATTCTCAAATTTAGATTTAAATTAACTATGTACGTGTAAATGTGTTCATGTAATTTTTTCTGTTATCAAAAAATTTTACAATATTTTATCCCATTATATTACAGAAATAAAGATATTTTTCTCAATCTATAAATTTTAGTTTGCTACATCCACGCTCCCTAAGATAAACAAATTGTTCATTGAAGTGCTGTTTTTAATGTCCTTTGAAAGTTTTTATTTAAAAATCTAATAGTGAATTTCTAATAATGAGCAACAAGTTTGTGTTTAAATAATAAAATTTCATTTACATTGACTATTTTAAGTTACTAAAAGTGACATATTTTATTTCAGTCTTACTTTCTTTTGTTATGGTACGAAATTGGCCGACATTAGAAAGCCATTAGAATTGGTCCTAAATTTAATGTAATTAATTGTGAAATTTGTATGGTTATTATCTAATTTTATGTCAATTAATAACCTTTATGCATATGTAGAAAATATATGCTAATTTAGATGAATTCCTTCGTTACGAATGCCAGTGTTGTTTATCTAGACGATATGTTATGTTAAATACACATTATTACAAATATTAATGCTATATCCAGACAAATTTTTCAAAATTTTTAATTAGGCCTACACGAACTTACGCACTTAGCTTAAATAAAAATATATCAAGAATGTTACAATCCTTTTGCCAATAGGTATCTTCATGGTGGATGTACGCGCGTTACTGATGAAGTAGTAAGAGTATCAAAAAGTGATTATCTTTTCGACTTCTCGTAAGCAATTATGACTTATTATTGCTCGTCGTGTGCCCCTTCCTCGCACACAACAGTCATGACCAATTCTTCCTTTATCTACAGTCACGTTCTTCTATTCATAGCAAACAATACATCTGCATCTTATGACGTGCTACAATATGGGATAGGGTCGCGGAACAATGCGCAGGACGTCACGTGAGCAGAACTTTTCGAGTCTCATATTGGTTTCTTTTTTTTTCCTTTTGGGGAGGGCGTGATAGGATAGGACCCCTGAATACTGATATGTTTTATACGTAAACCTTCGTCTTCAAAACTTATATAAGTGTACAAATAAATTTTATTATTGAAGTGTACAATTGCTTAAAGCTATAAATTTAAAGTACGACAGAAGTTTAATATATAATTTATATACTATAACAGAGTGTACAATATTAAATTTAACTTTATTATTAAGCTAACACACAACGAAGATTTAATATTTGAGTTTGCTTTTAGGAATTCTTCGGATGTTTTCTCGAAAATTTATGAGAATTTATAACGCAATATTATTAAACAATACTTTATTTATTATTTAGTAATTTTCTTTATTTCGCCTTGAAAGAAGTTTTTGAGGATGAATCTTACAATGTTTAATAAAATTCTTATGTTTGACATGAAATTCTTAACACGTTATTTAATAAAGTGCAGGGAATTAAAGCAACTCTTTCAATTACGTTTAGCCTTTTTTTTTTTTTTTTATAGTCATTCTAAATTAATAAGCTTATTACTACAAGATATAGAATTTTTACAGGTTGTGATCACCAAAATTAAGATTACCCAGAGCGGAACCCGAAGTTCGGGCGTGCAAGCGATCAGCATCTAATATTTGTAATCATTATCAGTCAAATGACTTTTCAAGGCTATATTAATTCAGGTCATTAGATGCTACAGCAGTCATACACCCAACTTTAGTATCAGTCTTGGGATAACTCAAACTTCTGGTTTGGAAATGCATTGGTGCTGGGCTAGCATTAAATAATGCTAGCCAACAAAGTCTATAGCAACACTATGGCTATTATTAGTAAAATCTTAGCTTTATTACACAAAAAAACAAATACACATGCGGCTAGATTTGAAAAATTACGTTTTTGATAAACAATGTAAGCAAATTAATTAGCCAATCAAAAATGTAACTATTGAAATAATTTTTGTATCACTATAACTAACACTCCGGACAATTGAAATTTTTTATTTATTTACGCAGACTAATTTTTTTTAAAAAAATGAACTCAGAACAATTTCGTACACTTGGTCATGATTATCAACATGGTATCGGCGTAAAAAAAGACGAAAAAAAGGCCTTTGAATATTATATGAAAGCAGCTGAGTTAGGAAACTCTAATGCAATGTGTAATGTTAGTAATTGTTATTATTATGGAATCGGTGTAGAATATAATTACCAGAAATCATTTGAATATTGTAAGAAGTCTGCTGATTTGGGCAATGCTTGTGCAATGTGCCTTGTTGGTTTTAGTTATGATTATGGACATGGGATTGATCAAGATTATAATAAAGCATTTGAATACTATGAAAAGTCTGCTAATATGGGTGTTAACGGAGCAATGATTAGTGTTGCTCAATTTTATCGAAACGGTATCGGTATAAAGAGAGATATTCAGAAGGCAAATTATTGGTTCAGAAAATATAAAAGTATTTTGATTACAAATAAATCACCTAATCATATCAATCCTGAACTTAAGAGAATATTGGATGATGAGAGATTTAAATTATCTTGGATTGAGTATAATGAGTTCACAATTATCCGGGAACTGGGAAAAGGAGGATTCGCAACTGTATATTCTGCACGTCGATTCGATGCAATAAATAATATGTGGAGAAATGTTGCACTTAAAGTTATTCGTGATTCAAACAAAAATTTGCAAGAATTCATCCAGGAATTGAAGAATTACTGTGAAATTGGTTACGAAAATCCTTCGTTCTTGAATTGTTTGGGAATATCAATAGATAATTATGGTGATTACATTATTGTTATGGAGATTATGCCAAAAGGTTCGTTGCGGCAAAACCTTGTAGAAGTATCGCAATTAGAATGGAAAGATAAATTGAATATTTTGTACTATATAGCTTTGGATCTTGAGTCGATTCATTCACAGAAACTTGTTCACAGAGATTTACATAGCGGAAACATTTTGCAAGAAAATTTGCATAATGCATATATCACTGATCTTGGACTTTCTAAAAAAGAAAAGAAAAAAATTTGTGGAGTTTTGCCGTATGTAGCATCTGAGATTTTGATTGGCCAACCGCATACTCAAGCATCAGATATTTACAGTCTTGGAGTTATCGCGACAGAGATTTCTACTGGACAAAGAGCATTTGATGGAATCCCGTTTAATGGTGACCTTGTATCAAAAATTATCGATGGGTCAAGACCTAAATGTTTAGGACCTGATTGTTATATTAAATTAGCTATGAAATGTATGGATAAAGATTTTGATAAACGACCTACTGCAACAGAAATTGTCGAAATAATCACTCATTGGTTGGACGAAATAGATCAGAAGGATGATAATGAAATCAAAAAGCAATTTTTGGAAGCTAATAAAATTAAAGAACCGACTAAACAAATACATTCACAAGACATGTATACTAGTAAACTATATGATACGAATAAATTTTCTGATTACATTAGTACGAGCAAATTCTCAAATTTAGATTTAAATTAACTATATATGTGTAAATGTGTTTATGTAATTTTTTCTGTTATCAAAAAATTTTACAATAATTTATTCCATTATATTTCAGAAATAAAGTTTTTTTCTCAATCTATAAATTTTAGATTGCACGTCACTCGTTTCATCAACGCTCCCTAAGATAAACAAGATAAACAAATTGTCCGTATATCCAGATGTCGTCAATCAGAGAAATTTTATATTATAAAATTTTAAAAATGATATTATGACCAGATCTCAATAGGACCGGGAAAACTCTATAATAGATCCCGCCCCAAAAAATTTATTTATTATATTTTGTGGGCACCTTAAAAAATTTAATAATAAAGCGAATCATTTTAGTCGAACACCTTGATAAATTTAAACTACTAAAACCATCCAGAATTTTTCGGAGCTTTGCTTCAATTATTTTCTCGACCTTGCTCGTATTTTACGCTAGTTGATTTTCTATTCGGAATATTTCGGACTTGTACTTGATTTTATAATAAATCGAATCAACTAATAGCGATGCCATTTTTTATATTCTATATATGCGAATCTAATCCAGGGCGGTAACCTTTTTTTCTGCGAATTATAACTTTATAATAATTCGAATCTATGATAAGTCAGTCATATTTTCCATATTTATAGTAGTATTCGAATATAGTGAGGCGGGGACCTATTGTAGAGTTTTCCCGGCCCTATCTCAATGCATTGGGATAAGCCGTATAGTAACTAAGTTATAGGCAATTATAACATTTTATTTTAAGTCACAGTATGTAGAAACATACGTATTGTTGCGATCATATTATTGTATAGCTGTTTTATGCGTTGTAATTCAATTCTTATACGTCGTGACTCGTGATATACTATACTTTATATTATTTTTATTTTTTAACATAATTTTTACATACATAAATACATAATGCATATACCCTATAAGAAATTTTATCCGAATATTCCATTATTTTTTTATATGAAAATTGCAGCGTGATCGACAAAATCTAGATAAGCCGAATAATCTCCATGATTTAGGGTTATAAATTTCCGTGAATATGCAACATTTACGGAAAAGACATGGAATATAAAATGCGGATCGCCTTTTATTTATAGGGATGTAATGCCTACATTAAATAATTTATTTTAATTCTTTCTCTCTTACGAAACATTCGAGCTACTAAGCTCGCCAAATTATAATCATGATTTCATGAAACAAATCGCTGAGCCTGTTATTTGAAATCTTGGTTTGTTCCTTAATAAAATAATTGGCATTAACAATGAAAGCCAGTTTTGAAAGATCAATAATAATAGATCACCGCCGTTTACTGCATCGAGCTGTACATTTTTGGATTTAGAAATATGATTGAACAAACCAGAAAATTCATCGTCGAAATTTTAATTGACTAACAGTCAATCCGTTTACACCATCTCTCAAGCTATTTAACAATTTTTGCCGTAGAAAATTCATTTTCTTTAACAATTCATATAGCAAAAGGTTCGAATCTTAGATATTAAGCTATTCAGATATTAAAAAGTGTGCCTCTTGATCAATATCACTTGTATAATAACTTTCTTTATTAAAAAATTTCGGTAAAAATTTTTTTTAACCCGAATAAATGGGTTCAATGCAGACCTACCTTGCAGCAACCGTAATCGTAATCGGTTGTATCTCGAGAAAATATTATAGCGTTTAAACTTTTTACAAATAACATATTCTAATAATTACTGGAACCTTTTAATTCATTTATTCAATATTACTTAATTTGTTTCGCTTTCTTCATTGACAGATAAATTTAGAGGTTTTGAAGCCGCTGTAATAATTAGAAAAATTATAAGAATTATTATTAAAAAGAATTATAACCTATATGACAATTTACCATATATTCCATAGATTTCAGTCGATCGTGTTTGTTCAATTAAAGTGTTTGTGTTATTGTTATCTTAAATTTTGAATAATTAATAACGTTAGTATAAATTTAAAGCAAAGAATAAGAACAATTATGAATATGTACATTCAGGATTAATAGTTATACAGTCAATATTTGACCAGATTTTAGTAATTTCTTCTAACAATTTGTGCACATATTCGATGTCGGGACGTTCATGTGGATCAGCATCCCAGCATTTACTATAAAGATTTATGTATTCTTCAGGAGTTCCGGGAATTATATCCTCTCTAACACCTTGAATAGCATTGATAAATAGAATACAGTAACTTGTTTGGTTTTCAAATGGTGAATGATCACTAGATAATTCTCAAAATATCATGCCAAGACTATAGAAATCTGTTTTTTTGCAATATGGAATATTTTGGATTTTGCTGAGTCAAGTAATTCGGGTGCTAAAAATGAAATCATTCCAAAAAGACCATTATGTAAATTGGTCTGTGTATTGCATTTCCAAAATCCTTTATTTTTGCCTTGCCGTTATGGATAACAATGTTTTTATCATGCTAATCAAATTTTTTTTATGAGATTAAATACTTAAGTTTAAAATATTAGCAAAGTAGTACTCCGATGAATCGTTCAACACAAACCCACCCAAAGTTTTTTGGTCGGGTTGGAGTTATAGCTATTATTATCATAAATCTCAAGTTACTGAAAAATTGCCATTAACCAAATTATTAAGTTACTGAATCAGCTACCAACTTCAAAACCTATTTGTTCATCGATTGTCCCAGGATTTATGATAAAATTTTTGGCAAGTTAGGCTGAATAAGAACATGAATAAATATGTTGAAATTTGATGATGATGTAGGAATACACCTGACTCTTCGAAAATCGAAATTTACAACGTTGTTTCGAAGAAAAATAGTTACGCAGTTTCCAAGAGTTAGTAACGAGAAAGGATGAAACGTGCAAATTTTAGCTTTGGAAACAGCTGTGACCCAAAGTTTTCAAATCCGCCTTGTAAAAATGTATAAAACACTTGTGATAGACAATAATTTATTATAAGAATATACTGTACAAAGTTTTTCAGAGACTTAGACAATGATAATAAATTTTAATTAGCAATTTTTATTAAATCTCTATTTTTTATTATAATAACAGGTCTTTTGATATTTTTAATTATTTAAAATGGTTGTAAATTTGTACTGTACAAAGCACATTAAAAAATATATATCTACAAAATCATGCGCAGGATTCGCAAAATTCATTCGCATGCCATTACTAGTTCTAATAATAATAGATTGGTTTGAATATTTGTTTAGAGTTAGAGATGCGATCCGGATATCCTCTAATATAAATTTATAACAAAATTATTATAAAGAAGGAAAATGGATAACGGATTGCATCTCTAGTTTAGAGTAATAAACTAATAATTTGAATGGAGTCTATAATAATAAACACGTAATAATACATAATAATTTATATTTAATTAGTCTAACAACCTCATACCTAGTTGGAACCGGGATTATTTTATATATATATAACTGGGCTTAACCCAAAGTAAACCAGGAATTCTTACTGTTTTCTTATGTATTTCCGAGTTATAACTTTATAAAATAGAATTTTAATAAAAAATTTTAAAATTTTTAAATAAAAGTCTGAGTGAGCGGGTCATTTTTTTTTTGGTTTATGTTATGAATATGATTGTAAGGAGGTAATTTTATTATTAAAATCATCCAACAAATTTTAAAAAAGTGTGATAGTGATTATAATATAATTGTGACTATATAGCGGTATTTTTAATATAAAAAAATATAGAGTTTGTGACTATATAGGGGTGATTATATGGAGGGATGACTGTAATTAAATTTTTATTATTTCTTTTATTTTATAATAATCAGGTTAAACCCGAATTTTTGCCCGCAGAATGCTCCCGGGTACAGCACATGGGAGTATATGAGCAGCAGATTATGATATTAAAAAATCAGACTAATTAAAATATATAAGTGACCACACATAGCTTGATTTACATAATATATCGCACACTCCAACGGGTCATAGGTAGAAATCTTTAATCCTGATTGGAACCCTATTCATAACGATAACATTAACTTGGCATTTTTATATAATTGTACAAATCATCTTGCTTATACCAGATAAAACTCTATTAGTAAGATCATGGGATACATTTCTTACTTATTTAGCATACAATTCATGTGTTTAACTCGTTTATGTTGTTAGAGTTATGTACGCACATATTTATGCATGTACCACATCGGAAGTCATTAAAATACGTATCGTACATATACACTATCTGCTGAAATCGCTCATAGCAGTAGTAAAATGGCCTTAAAATTTCTAGACCAGCTTTCACAAGACTTTACTCAACTTTTTGAAAGTGAATATGGTCATGATGTGATAATTGAAATTGGAAAACAACGAATATACATCTTTTTAAAGCACATTCAGTAGTCCTATATCAACGGCCACCATACTTTCGTCAGAAATTAACAAATATGATTATTGAAATTAAGTTTCTGTTGAAACATTCAATATAGTCATTAAGTAAGTTAAATCATTGCTGAAAAAATTTTATTATGAAATAGCTCCAAGTAACTTATATATAATTCACTATAAACCTTAGTGCTGACCGAAACAGTAACTTATTGTTACCGATTTGGTAATTTATTGTAAAACACATATAGTATATCGATATTCTTACGTACGTACGTCTATAATTTTTATTTGCTATCGTTATCACTATACCCGAAACCGTATCAATATTCTTATAAATTCATGTGAATGTCGGTAAAATCTATTACATCATTTTAAAAGGGGAGAGTCTGGCCTTTTTATAAAAAGAAATTATGCAATAAGCAACACTCCCTAATATGTGACAAATTTAGCTTGTTTCCAATGAGTTTGCTAAACTATATAAAGTGATTGAGGCTTTTAGACTTCCTGCACCGTACGTAAGTAGCGGAACACGTACGTACTGTACGAGCATTTGTTTTAGCAGTTAGTGTATCAATAATGTGATAATTGGCGCTACTGTAGACATAAATATAAGTGCATATTTTTGAACTCTGTCTTGCATCTTACATATGATATATATCATAAAAAGGAATAAATTATGATTAAACATATACATGATGGCAATAATAATAAACTACCGGGCGGTGGTCCTTTAATTTTCGAAGAACAATATGTTAATTACATTTTCAAATATATTCCTAAAGACGATGTAAGAATTAGTGTAGGAACTATTCCGACTAGTCAACTTCAGTTAGGTAATATAATTACCTTTGCGCTTACGTTTTCTCTTGCTCATAAATTAAAAAAACTTGGTAAAAATGTTACAATTAAAGTGGCACTTGTAGACTCTGGGATCTCATTTCCTGATAATTATAAGTTTGATAATGTTGTTTATCAAAAAAATGTCGTTTATACTGGAATAATTAATGATCATATAAATGATTACAAAGAATTGCTAGAAAAATTAAATTCACACTACGGAGGAATGAATTATGAAATAGTAAATTCAAGTGATTTAAATTTACACAAGAATGCCCCAAAAATAATTAAGAAAATAATAAATGAACGAGAAAAATTTGGACAATTGTTATTTCCCTCAACAAAATGTCTTGGACTAAGGGTACCCTGTTCTCATTGTGGTTTGGCAGATAAATATGGAATAAATAATCTTTACAATGGAGATATAATTTCTTTCTTTTGCCCTAATCATGGTCGGCATTCATTTGATTTAAAAAAGGATAATTTGAAAAGGTTGGAATATGAAACTCCATTAAGAAATTTAATAAGAGGTATATTATATACAAAAGATAATAAAGAAAAGGATATCCCTTATTCTTGGTTACGAGTTACTGGTAGTGACCATGCTGGGTTTTATCAAGAACAGCTTTTTTATAGGGGAGCTGCGATGTTAGATATTGATATAATTAATTCACCACTTATTGTTTATTGTCCTTTAGTAACTGATTGGGCAGGTGTTAAAATTTCGAAGGCAATTTTTCTTAGAGGTGAATACAAATATTTGACTGATCAAGGGTTAGATTATTTCATTGATTATAGAAAATTTATGGCAAAATTTGGTACAAAAGGACTTGAAGTATTATCTGATGAAATGGATTTATGGTTAAAGGAATCACCCCGACTATTTAGACATTATACTATTTTTTATTTTGAAGAGTTGTTTAAAGCGAAAATCAAATAGTCATAAGCTTGAGTTTTGAAATTAGAAATTGTGATGAAAAAAAAAACCAATAAAAATAGAAATTAATTGAGGAAGACAATTGTGAATTATAATTATTCTTCAATAGATATAGTCGCAGAAAAATTTTCCCATAGTTCATTGCTTAATTACATGATAATTTCCAACATTATTGAGAATGATTTTAATAATTAATCTTCTAATAGTGTCTAGTGTTACTTTCGTAGTATTAGGGGGTTTCAAAGTTAAAATCAGAGAATCTCATTTTATTTTCCGATTTATAATTCAACATAGTAAAAATACTATTGAAAAAATCCTATTTATTTTCGAAATGCGTCACTTATTTGTTAACTTTGAAACTTCCTATTGTCATTATTTAAAACCGGTACTAACTTATAATCATATTTAACTAAAAAATAAGGCACGTACTAGGGTGGTAACTCAGCGTCATTTCTGATTTTACGTCGATTCTGAATTGATGTGCTACAGTATTTACCGAAAGGCGGCCAATATACATACCCCAATTTTGTTATTCCCCCTGAAAATTAATTTTTTCTAGCTTTAAGTCGACAACACAAAGTCAAATTTAATGAATATTTTTTACTCGAATTATATGTTTGTAGAATTCAAATAAAAAAAGCTCATCGAATTTGACTTGGTGTTGTCGAGATATCTTCGCTCAAAGTTTGAGAAAGTTTAGACACAGCTTTATTTTGATAGACGTTTTGAGTTTTCCTAAAACTTTGAGCGAGGACATCTCGACAATCACAAAGTCAAATTCTATAACCGTTTTTTTATTTGAATTCTATATGTTTGTAGTATTCAAATAAAAAATATTCATCGAATTTGACTTGGTGGTTGTCGAGACATCTTCGCTCAAAGTTTGAAAAAATTGACACAGCTTTATTTTGATAGATATTTTGAGTTTTTTTTTAAATCTTTGAGCGAAGATATCTCGACAACCACCAAGTCAAATTCGATGAACTTTTTTTTATTTGAATTCTATATATTAGTAAAATCCAAATTAAAAAGTTCATCGAATTTGACTTGGTCGTTGTTGAGATATTTCGCTCAAAATTTGAGAAAAATTTAGACATAGGCTTATTTTGATAGGTGTTTTGTGTTTTCTTAAAACTTTGAGCAAAGATATCTTGACAACCACCAAGTAAATTCAATGAATCCTTTTTTTTTTAATTATATATGTTTGTAGAATTTAAATAAAAAAAAAGTTCATCAAATCTAACTTGGTGGTTGTTATGATATCTTCGCTTAAAGTTTAAAAAAAAACTCTAAACGTCTTTCAAAATAAAGCTGTGTCAAAATTTTCTCAAACTTTGAGCGAAGATATCGCGACAACCACTAAGTCAAATTTGATGAAACGTTTTTATTTGAATTCTACAAACATATAGAATTCAACTAAAAAAAGTTCATCAAATTTGACTTGGTAGTTGTCAAGATATCTTCACTCAAAATTTTAAGAAAACTCAAAATGTCTATCAAAATAAAGCTGTGCTAAAATTTTTCTCAAACTTTGAGCGAAGATATCTTGACAACCACCAAGTCAAAGTTAGTAAACTTTTTTTATTTGGATTCTAAACCTATAGAATTCGAATAAAAAATATTCATTAAATTTGACTTGGTGGTTGTCGAGATATCTTTGCTTAATTTAAAAATCTTTTAATTTACAAGGGATATGTATATTTTTTAAGCATATTTGGTATTGCACAAATAACGTCTATTTCGGTTCTTATGACTTAATGCATATATTGTCTACAGTATAATTAATTCTCTCTAAATACAAGTTAATAAGTTAAATAAAAATATCTTGAACTTAGAAAACCCTTTAAATAAATAAATCAACTTAATTGGTTAATAAAATATCTTGCAATTAGAGAAAATACCGGCTAAAAAAATATATTGCACTTATGGAATAAAGAATTTGCAATTATTATAAGTTCCAACTTGGGCCAAGTCTATTTTATTGCATTTAAAGAGAACTTGCGATTAGAAAACATGCACTTAGAGGGAGTTAACTGTACGTAGTGCATTGATGTATAAACTGAGACGGGATATGCTCACAGAAATAGAATGATTGCAGCCAGGTATTACCATCATTGATTGAATTCGTGATGCGTAGCATCAGCCGATGGTATCCCACACTGCATAAAGTAGGTCAGCTTTGATAAGAAGTTTAAGCTACCATGAAATGGCAAATTCTATACAAATTTACATGGGCGGGTAAGTTTGGGTGCAAATTTTGCTTCTAGCGGAGATAGCTGTGGATCTGCTCGTAAGTGTCTTATATTCGCCTCTGATAGATATTGTTAGTACATATTCCATTAAAATTCTAAATTAGGCAACTAATTATTTGACTTCATATACACCCCAATTGGATTAAAGGCTGTTTCTGGGTCGGATTTTTTTTAAATCTACATTAATTAATAGACCATGTTCATATTTATGGCCACGCATGTTGATTTTTCGCTTTGCATAACATGAAATCAGAAAATTTTGTCGGCAATCGATTTTTTTTATTAGTTCTATCGGAAAATTCCGGAAAATAAGGCTTCTACTCAGTGATACCGGATTAATTTATGGAAAAAAATTAAATGGCAAAAATAGAACTATTGGCACAATTGAAACTTAAAAAAGTAATATATATATATTGAAAAATTGAAAAATGAATCAGCGGGTAATGCAAAACGAAAAATTAACTTGTTTGGCCTTGACGTAATTGCCACCAGCAATCTGCCTTCTTAACCATCTTTCAATCTGTTAACTTACTGCTTAAGTACATACTGACAACTGATAGTGTTGTTTGAAATCTCAAGCCTAGTGATGTGCCATTTATATGATGACCAAAATTTTTTAGCGTACTGTACGTACAGTACGTATAGTACTTATATAATAAAGTTGCTTTGGCAGTTATATTTTAAAATTTTTTACTATTAGTCTATATTACAATTAATATAATATTTAATCTATTTTAATAAATAAATATTCATTATATCAAATTAGTAATATATGATATTAATATTTGTCGGGGATGATGCTGAAATTTCGACCTAATTATAAAATTTTAAAAAATTTTCGGGCCTTTTCGTTAGGGGGTTTTTTTTAAGGTTAGGTTAGGGTTTAGGGTTAGTGTTGTTAGTAAAACAGTATATGTGAATTTTAGTAGGTATTATAGATTTAAATGGGAACTCTAAATTTCAGTATCAGCCAATTTCAGCATCATCCCCGACAAATATTAATTTATTTAAATTATTTTAGAACCAGTGAAAAATCAAAAATCATGTGAATTTTGGTGATTTTAAATAAATTTTGCCTTCAGACATCTTGCATTATACCTTTTCTGAGTATTCCTTGTCTAATTCTTAGTTGTGTTATATTCTTTACTATTCTCGTGCTGTTTAGTCTTTTGATTAGTGCCATGGCCTGTTTTGCTAGTACTGCATCAGTGAGCAATTTAACTCCTAATGTGCCACCATGGACTAAAATTTTATTAGGTATAGTTTGTGCTATTCCTAATTTTTTCTTTATCAGTCTCAGAAATGGCTAGTGGATTGCATTCAATTCTTTTTTTGTTAGTGCTACTGTTTGCAGAATATACTTCATTTTGGGAATTAAAACTTGATTGTTTATATAAATTAATTGGCTAGCTGTAGTTTTCTTTCTTTCTAACTTGTATGTAAAAGGCCTACTATTTGTTTCATTTTCTTTTTGATTTCCACCACCTCTTTAGCTAAATGTAAAAATATTCCAAGAAATTCAAGATTATGCTCTAATGAGTACACCACCATAATCTATCAGTCTTTTGTAGAGAGGAGTTCTGAGTTAAATACAACAAGTTTGAACTTGCTACTATTAATTTCTATGCTATTTAGTTTAAAGAACTGCTCTGCTATCTGAGTTATTTGCTCTAATTGAGTTTTCAAACTTGCAATTCTTGTGGTGTCATTGGCATATACAAGAACTGCCTGTCTTGCACCTTTAGGTTCTTTGATACCTAATAGGGTTTTCATCTGCTTTGGCACTTTAACTTTATATTCTAACTTTGCATCTTTTTGTATACAGTTCAATAACGGGTCATAGAATATTCTTTACAAAAGAGGTGAAATAGCCTCACCCTAATAAATACTCCTTTAGCTATGATTTCTTGCAACAAACTATATGCTGTTATTATTCTTAGTTTTCTATTTACAAAGAGATTATGAACCAATTTACAGTATAGATCTAGAACCTTGATTCTTTTAAGAGCTTTTTGCAGTATAATAAGATTTACAGAATCGAAGACCTTCTTTATATCTTGAAACAAAACCTACATTTCTTGCTTTTTTTTGTCTCTTTAATAAGAGCTTTTAGTATATGCACTGGTTTCTCTGTTGAGTTTCCTGGTAAGCCAGCAAAGTTAGGGCCTTGAAGAATGTTTTTCTCTTTAATGATTTTTTACTTATCTTTTAGTTAGAATCTTTGTAACATATTTCTAAATATATCTACTAGAGCAATTGGTCTAACTTTTATCTAGATTGTATTCCCAATCTTGCTCTTTCATTATTGGATAAACCTGGGTTGTTTTCCATTTACTTGGAATATTGTCTGAGCAAAGACAAAGTTCTGCAAAGTTCTTAAACACCAATTGTAATTTGGTATTTGCTTGCTTTAATAATATATATGTAATTGTTGAGATTCCAGGTGCTGAGTTCATTTTGCTTTCACTCAAAATTGACTGCCATTCTTCTAATATAATTGGTTGGCTTAGCAAGTCATACCAGGCCTCTTGAATTCGCTTTTTCAGTTAATATACTTCAAACTATATACTTTCTAGTTCCGCACTATCATTTTTCTTGTTTACAAATTGGTTTTAAAAATGTATATGAACTTCTTCTAACACCTCTGCTAGATCATTTGCTAGCTTAGTTAAGTTGTGGCTTTGTGTATGTACTCTATCTAAAGTAACTTTGTTATATGGCCATTCTAGTAGACTAGCTAACATTTTCTTTTGTTTGTTCAGCTCTTCTCTGTATGTTGAAAAAGTGTAACTAATCTGTTTAAAGCTGAAACTAATTAAACTCAAATACTACAACTATAATTCACTATCAAAACTCTAATAGCTTCAAATTGGTAGGCAGAAAGAAGGTGTAAAGAGGCTTGGTCCAAGTTTTGAGGCTCTTTGGGTTCTTACTGCAGTGTATTTGGCAGTTAAGCTGAGTAGACTTTGGAATTATACTCACAAGATTGATTAATATACTTGTGCCGAAGGATAATTATGGTTCTTTTCTTTATGGTAAGGCTTGGTGGTTTTAAACTTCGAAACAATTATTAAGATTCTTAACAATTGTCATATGAGTTACATGAGATATTACTTGCTTGACTGAGATTCTTGCATTATGGGTATCATAGATCAGAGGCTTAATTTAATATTCTAGTATTTATGTCATAGGTAAATATTAGCAGATCAGAAGCTTAATTCATATTATGTCACGGGCTCTTATTTTGCAAAGATCAATTTATCTAATTGTTATCAGGAAACTTAGGGTTGACACTTCTACTCTAATTTCGAAGATTAAGTCTTACTTAGAACTATAGCATTTTACAAGTTTATCAATAATTCTTAAGACAAAGAATTGGAGTATTTGGAATGTTTTTTATTAGGAACTAAAAGAAAAGATAAGTAATACTACTGGAGTACTTCTACTAATTGTGATTTTGAAGTATACTTATATACTTTTTTACATGTTTAAGAAATACAGGTTTTAGAATATTATGTCTATACTAAGAGGACTAAAGGTCATTTGGGTCATAAATGCCTTTAAGGGCATTTAGATCATTACTGACCAAAATGAAATAAATGTACTTAATAGCATTACTGCCATATATAGCACTTCAGCCAAAAATGGTACAAATTATATTTGGAAACTATAATTTAATTACTATTTCTAGAAGTTTCCTCTTCAATTGAGTTTTACTGCTATATATACGACTAATTTCTAATAAATATAATAATATAAGATAAAATATATAAAAAAATTGAGAGTATTGGGAACCCCTCACAACATATAGCTGGATTTCTTTTTTCTTGGCTTTTTTATAATCCATTACCAGCTTGCTTTTTATTACTTTCTACCAGGTAGTCACTTCTTCACACCATGTTAATATTTCAGTTAATATAATTTCATTAATATTGCTATCGGCTCATGTATTTATTTGTTTAATCTTCTTATTCAATATTGGGGCCTTTTTCTGTAGCATAGCTTTATTTATCGACTTTGCTTCTCTAATTATTTTGCCTAGTGAAGATGCTACTTTAAAAAATCTAATTTTTTTGTTCTTATAATTTGGCCTTTTTTAAAGTCTATTATTTTATTTGGCAAGTTATTTCAACCTACCTGTATAATTGCTTTTTTTTATTACTTCCATGAATATTCAAGACTTGTTTTAAGTTGTTGTAATACCTTTGCCTCTACTAGTAAGATATATCCTTTGAGCATATTAAGCTCTTTACTATTTAATTGATTTCTGGTAGTTATACCAATTCTCTTCTGTAGCCTTGTCAAGTTTTCAAACTCTTTGCTTTGTATTAGGTAAGCAATTATCTATCTGTTTCTCTAAGGACATTGCTATACTCCAAGCGATCTTAGCATATGCCAAATTATAGTTGCTTCCTGTAACTGTTGTTATCTTATATATATCAGCTTTATATACTAATTCTATCATTTCTTTTAATATCTATACTTGGTTTATTCTTGTTGCTACTAAGCTATTACTCCAAGTAAATTTCCTTTCGTGTGAATTAAGTAGTCTGTATATATTAACAAACTTTTGTTCTTTAAGCTAATTATATATTTTAGTCTTTTGTTACTATCAACTTGAAATGACTTATCTAATATAGGATCTACTACATAGTTAAAATCCCTATTACTACTATAAGTGTGTCTTCTTGAAACCTGGCTATTTTTTCTTATATCATAGTCTCTATCTTTTTTGTAGCATCTTTGTCTGCCAGGAAGATATATACTGTTAAAATTATCACTTTGTAATTCTTAAAGTATAGATATACTACTAGTAAAAATTTATTTAGCTTCTCTATTTGTCTATATATTTTTCTAGCTCTTTTTTAATAAGAAGCTTTACTCCAAAACCCTTCTTTTTTGTTTTCAAAGCTAAAGACCAAATCCCTCTAAACTTAATACTATTCTTTACTATAAACCTTTCCTTATTCTCTTGCAAATTTGTCTCTGTAATCTCTAATACATTAAAACTGTTTTCTTCTCCTCAGTTAAACAACATATTTAATTTATGTCTATGTATATTTAGCCTGTTTAAGTACTATCTGCATCCAAACCTGGCTATTATTCAGGTACCTGTATTTGTTAAGACACCAGTAACATAGAGTATCTAGTATAGTAGCAAAGGCATGCCAACAGTGGCATGCCAAAAACAAATTTGGCATGCCACTAGGTACAGTATAAAAATTATACTTACAATATTCAAACTATATATATAGTATTATAAATAATATAATATTTTATGACATGCCTTTTGGCATGCCATGGCACAAATTTTAACAAAAGGCATGCCTATGACATGCCAAATTTTTTTTGGTGTGCCAGACACTCTACAGTAGCATCTTTTAGGAGTAATTGGGGCTATTGCCCCTAACCTGGCGCTCTTCTAGTAATTCAAGCCTCTTTAGAATTTCATACAGCAAGTCTGTTTGGATATTCTCTCTTTCTTTTTCTTTTTTTACAACTTGCTAAGTTTTTGAATTCTTCTTTCTATTCAGACTTTTAGACTATTTGGAGGCTGTTGTTTCTTGTTGTCATTGTTGAGTTTGCATCTAGGTTTATGAACACCTTTTTTCTTTAATAAATTTGTAGTCATCTTTTTTTGATTTATATTTTTTTTATTTGTTAAGCAGTTAATGTTGGTGTCTCAGAACTTTAAGATACTGCTCTTTTTTTTTTTGTTGATATGGTTTCTTGAATTTCTCACTATCCAAGTTTGCTCATTCTAGCTTTGTATTAAAATAGTAAACTGTTTGTTCTATTGCTCTTACTTGGTTTTTTTTAGAAGCAAAGTATATTGAGGCTGTGTCTCTTTGGTTTCTATTACTGTTTGTTGAGATATATACTGCTTTTGCTTTTATATTTTTCAGTTGTTTTAATAGTGCTAATTCTGCTACTATTTTGGCTAGGTTCTTGACAACTGATTTGAATTTGCTCCTTTCTATAAGTGTTTTTTTGTCTAAGAACCCTGGAGTTATTTTTATCATCTTGCCATTTTTGAAGAATATCTCCCACAAGTTTTGTAATTCATCACTTTTTTTGTGACTTCTAAATGTAACTTCAACTTGTACGGCCTTTGTTTTGCCATTAGACATAAAGCATTTGACTATTGCTCTTTCAAAAAAACTTAGAGCTTTTCTAATTTGATTTGCCTTAGTTTTATTCAGCAGATTCCATAATGTAAGACATGTTGTAACTTTGTGTAGTTTTTCTCTTACTGTTGGAGTAGTCTTGGTAAATTGATTGAAATGATTTAATGCCTCCTCTATTTTGTTGTTTTGTGCAGTTTTCTCATATCATATACACTTGGAGGTAGCCTCATTGGGGCTATCTTTCAATCTATTTATACCTCTTTTTGAATTGTAGTCGCTTGGCATTTTGACTTGAGACTCGTATTTAGTATAAGCTAGTGAATTTTGATCTGAATTGATTATATTCAGAATCTTCTCTACTTCATAATCAGTAGTACCACATTCTGTCAAAAGAAGTATTTTTTTGATGTGTGACACCTTACTACTTGTTGCTATAGCTTTGTTTTCTTGTAGTATAGCTGGGTAGTGAAAAAAATCTTGTTAATTTGTTGTTAGAATATCGCCTCTTGTGTCTTTGCATTTTAGCCATTTAAACATTTCGATTGTTTTTTTAATTAAGCAACTATTTCTATTAAATCTTTACCAAGCCACATTGCAATCTTTTGATCCTTTATTTATTTTTCTCGCTTGAGCTCTTAGAATAAGATATCACTTTCCTGTTTGTTTTTCTTAAACAGGTCTTTAAATTTAATAAGCAGGGATGGCATGTTACGATATTTGACATTTGGACAATTTGGACAATTGGACATTTGGACAATGTCCAATTGTCTAAATAATTTTATTGGACATAGTAACTTTTTTTATTGGACATTAAAAAAAAATTAATCTTGGCCTAAATTAAAATTAATTCAGGCCAATATTCACCAATACAAAATAACTCTAATCTACAGCATATTTAAAAAGTATACTGATAATAATAATAATTATAATAATAATAATTATTATTATACTAATATATGCATTGTACGTATGTATTCACACTATTGAATCAACTTAAATACCATTTTACTTGCAACATGTTTATATACGTATATACAAGTTTTAAATATATATATATTTGGTATTGCTTTAGTGAAATATGATTAATCAAATAGAATGTTAGAAATCATAAAATAATTTGTATTTCAAAAGGAATAATGACAACAGTTGATTTTAATTTTAATTTAAAATGAAGGCATATTATAAAAGAAAGCACACTAAATAAAATAATTAGCCAAGGTCGTCACTTTGAATTAGAAACATTTATTAATAAATTATCATTGCAAATTTAAGAGTAAAAAGGTTTAAAAAAAATAAAAATAAAAATGGTAAACATTATTATTATAGTTAAAAGCAATAAAGCTTTTGCTATCATATTATTAAAATTGTTCAATAAAATTATTGAACAATTGGACATATGTCTAATTGACTATTTGGATATATGTCCAATAATCTTACAATTTATTTGGACATTGTCCAATGCCTGAAAGCCCAAAAAATTATTTGGATATTTGGACTATGTCTAAATATCCAAATGTCCAATTGTCCAATTAAATTTATTTGGACATTGTCCAATGCCAACCCTGTTAGTATGTTCTTCTATTTTAAATACTTGATTTGCTTGATATATCGATATACATGAGGATTGTTGTTTACTCAATATGAGTCACCAAATAGTTATGTTAATTACTTGTTTTAGCAGTGATGTGTTACGCATCAGGTTTGTTGTCACAATTGATTTATATTACAGAGTCAACACTGATTTTCTGAAATACAGAATCTTTACAGAAATTTTTTAAAAAAATACTAGTTTTGTCTTTAGCTTTGACTAAACAAGGCTGCTTGAATTTTGTTACTATCTACCTTATAGTAACTTTTTGTACTGCTTCTTTTTGTCTATATATCGAAATATTGCTAACTAGTATATTTAGCCTGTACTGTATATTTTCTTTAGCTTCAAATTGGTATGAAGATCTATGTATCAGATATCTATTTATCTATTTATATAAATTTAAACCTATATACTATTCTGTATTGTTGTTGTTCAACATTTTCTAGATTAGATTTATATTTATTCATTTATGATTTAGTGCGACAATTTCGCAAATCTACTTATGAAGTATGGTTTATTACTGCATATTATGTAAACAATAGTATTACAAAATGTGATTTATGTATATATGTTATGCACAGTGCTTAAAATCTATATGTGGAATCTGCAGTATACAGATTGAAAATTAATTCCGCAAGTAAAATATTCTTTGAATCTGCAAATTTTATTATGTATCAAACATTTCATACTGAATTTTATTGAATTTTTATTATGTTTACAAAAATTTTCAAGTTTTCTGCACATTGAAACAAAATCGAATTTTAAACACTAGTTATGCTTGTATTTTGTCAATAATTAATTGATATAAGTTATAGTTTAATTTTCACCAATCGAAAAATAACCCGAGTTAATTTTTTAATACAGATTCTTAATATTTTTAATACAGATTCTTAATGTACAAAATGTAAATTATGATAAACTTATGTATGATAACTGATAATAATAATTACATATTATATTAAATTAATAAATAAGAAAATAAATCGAATTCAAATACCTTTTTTATTATTATATTTCAAGTGTATTTTTTATTATCACATATTTCTTTTCAATAAATTAATTTATTTGCTTTCTTTTTTATTATATATTTCACTATTTTTTGAAGAACTCTTTCTGACGATTACTTGAACCATATTTTCCAAAAAAACATTTTACTGCAAAAAGAGATCTTATAAGCTAGCACTTGATATACTAGACAGTAAAACAGCACCTGTCATTTAGAAGTAGTTCTCATATGCTACTTGCTGACAGGCTCAGAGTTTATCACTCACTGCAAAGTCTCAGCACTTGTAGTTCTCATAGGCTACCTGCCAACAAGCCCAGAGTTTATTACTCACTGAAAAAATGTTAAGCAGGTGTTGGGCAGTGGGTTTTAACTATAGAAAAGAAAAAACACACTTCTTTAAATTGGTTTGAAGCTCAAGTGGTTCCTCTTTACTTCTCATCATTTTTCCATTGGTCTTCAAAAAATTTTTCACAAAAAGTGGGAATTTGGCTTATCTCTCCAAAAGATCAGCATTGTTTACTTACCAAATCTGGATGGACTAGTAAATAGCAATCACATGTTTGGAGACAAATACGGTGCATAGGCCCTGGAATGAGTCCTGTCAAAAAAGGAATCTATGGTGGCGGCACCAAGTGGCTTGAGATACTAGTACCTGAGTGATGGTGTCTTTATGGAAATATTGCAATCTTTGTCATCGTTGGCACCGTATATGAAGAGTCAGATCTTAGTACAGAGACAGCACCTGGTTTGAGATACAGACTAGGTTATTAAAAAGATTCGGAAATGGGTCGGAGGAAATTTTATTGTTAAGTTTAGTCTTACAACAGAGATATACAGATGTTGTATCAAGTATATAATTTTTAAATCACCTGGCACAGGTTATAATAGTGTATTCAGATTGCTTAATTTTTTCTTTTTTCTGCTTGTTTCATCTATTTTCATTTATATTAAAATTGGTTTAGCTTCTCTTTTCTTTTTTTCTATTTGCTTTATTTTTTCTTTTGTTTTTGTTTTCTTTTTTAGTACAATTTCTATTTTTTTTCGGTTATGAAGGAACTTTTAGAGAGTTTTCTTTAAATGTACCTTTCTTCATAATACTTGGGCACTTTTATAGCAGCTGGATATTTGCCTAATCTGTAAATTTAGATAGTTAGTTTTGCAAACTTTGTAAATTGCTAAAGTTTCTAATAAATTAGTATGAGGTTATCAAAGAAAAAAAAAAAAATTCACTATTTTTTTATTAGTACTTATTATAGATTCCCAAACATATAGTTTTTTAACTTATGAAACATTTAATCAAATACTAGAAAATTTTATTAATCAATGAAAAAACAAAAGAAGTTTAATGGATAGATCTCGTTATGACTAGTGTTTGGATACTTTAAAAAATCCAAACTTTCAATATAACCCAACATTCAAGTATTGGGTGACTCATATATTTAAAATTGTTCATATTGGTATAATAGAGAAACTTCATATAATTAAACAAGGCAAAATTAACTTGGAAACACAAGTCTATGCTATTGAAAATTTCTATGAGATAATTTGTTCTGCCCATCTAGAAACTGTGTATAATAGTCAAGTAAAAACTTGAAAAAAAGTAATTTATTTTTTTATTTTTTTATTTTATTATTATTATTTTTTAATAAAAAGTATTTTTTTTAAATTACTATTGTTATATTTTGCAACAATTAGTTAAAAATGCAATACATGAGTGCAAGGTGTGTGTAACTTGATGAGCTTCTAAGAGAATTCCACCAATACGTTCTATTATCTCTGAAAGTTTTTTAAATTATATTCAAGTAAAAAAAAATTAATTTTATATAAAGAGTGTTATTTTGAATAAATTTTTATTTTTATATAATAAAAAAATTAGCTTGATACAATTGATATGTTAGTAATTCCAAATGGAAAATATCACTATATATTTCATGCACAAGACCATTTTACATGTTTTTATTATATAAATTAGCACAAAACAAATCAGTACAGGAAGCTGCTTTATTTTTAAAAATTTCTGTTTTCTTTAGAGTCTTTCAGCTATTCTTCATACTGACAATGGGAGTGAATATGTTGGAAATGATTTTAAAGAAATGTTAAATTCTAATTTGCCAAAAATTAAAATAGCTCATGGTCATCCTAGAACTTTTTGCCATCAAGGGCTTGTAGAAAAAGAAAATAATATTCTTCAGATAAAATTAGGAGCATGGATGAAGAATACAGGTAGAAATAACTAGAATATTGGTTTAATGCATATAATTTGTAAGTAATTTTATTCTTGTTATAGTTTTTTGCCTTTATAAATTTATTTATTTTAATTTATTTTATACTATTTTAAAATATAGGGGCAATAAATAATTAGTATTGTTTTGCTTACAAAACAATACCTTATAATTTAATATTCAGTCAATTACCACATAATGAAAGTAATACAGCTAATATTTTAGAAAATAACAATTCTTATAATCAAGAATTGCTCTTAGAAAACTCTGAAATTAATGATAGCACTAGTGAATTTGAGAATTCTAATTTGGAAGATTCTGATTCTAGATATTCTAATTTAGAAGACTTTATATTAACTTATTCTAATTCAACTAATTTAGATTTAGAAAATACTTATTTAGAAAATTCTGAATTCCAAATTGAGAATAGTTTTGAAACAAGTATTTTAGACTCAGATGACTTTTTAGAAAATTTAATACAGAATATTATTAATATAAATAATACAGAGTCAATTAAATTTCTATGTTATACTGCTCAACAAAAAGAAAAATGACAAGCTTATACTATTGAATCACCTAAATTAGTAAAAGAAGAAAGTATTAAATCACAAGAAACAATTGAGAGTGGTAATGTAATTTTTTTTATAATTAAAATCATAACTTGTAATTTTTAATTATTATTATATATATACTAATCTATTTTTTCTTTTTCTTTTTTTAGCTAAGAATGCTATTATGCAATATTACAAATTCAATACATGAAAAACATGGATTAATTCGTCAAAATGCAATTCAAAATGTAAAAAAAAACTATAAACTTATTAAAAACTCAATATAAATAAAGTATAAAACTAAAAGAATTCAAGTTTATAAATCTGAAGAGTTTGTAAAAATTAGAATTCCTGATATTGATAAATTAAAGTTGGATCAAAAATCATTGCCATGCAAAATTCTTTAGAAAAAGCCAAAACAGAATTCTTACCAGGTTGCATGCAAATATGAAATAGTAGACAATTAGTTTTTATTAAGACAAGCAGGGGCAAAACAAAATATAACATGCCCAATTCATAATATTCAAGGATGTTCAACTTCTAATAGTTAAAAATGCCCAAGTTATAATAATCAAGAATGTCTAACTCAGAATATTCCAGGACATCCATTTTTTTAAATAAATAAAAAAAAATTTATTTATACCTATGATTTTTTTTTTTTACTATTTTATAATTATATAAATTTTAATAAAAGTAGCCATACAAATTATGATTATAATATTGGCTCAAGCTAAAAATCTCTTCCAGATTTTTGTAATTGCCGAAAAATAAACTGTAGTACCAAATCATGTTCTTGTCAAAAAAACAATTCAGTGTACTCAAGAAGATGTGTCTTATGCGGGCAATGCAAAAATAGTTAATATCGAATATTATATATAATTAAATATATTTAATCAAATATATATGCATAAATTTAGCATTTAAATAATTTTCAAATATGCTATAATAAAGCTTTTTTTATTAACTTTAAATTTCACTGATTAAAAAATGACATATGTTATTTTCAAATTAAAAAATAATAGTTGTTAATTAATAATTGATGCAAATTAAAAAATGATGCATAACATATATATGTACTGTATATATTGATATATGTTGTAGATAAAAACAGAATTTTTTTTTATATAAAATTCCAAATCTACTTAAATTCTGTTTCTATCTACAACATATATATTGATATATATAAATAAAATAGGTTTATCCTATTAAGTTATATAATTATAGATAATATTTAGAGAAACATTAAGTAAATATAAAACATTTTATATAAATATTTATTTAATTTGCATATATAAAAATAGATTATGTGCACATTGTTAAGATTTTATTATAAATTTGGTGCACTATGTGGCTAAAAATCTTGTGAATTGCGTACACATTTCTAGCTAAAAACATGTAAAAATATTTAAAAACATGTGCTTATAAGGACATTGTGCATATAGATTTTATACAACCTGGGGACCAAATATTTATATTTGATGAACCATGGACCAGCAGATTCTTGACTTTGATTGGCTAAGAAAAATTAGACCAGAAATACTCATAATTTTGCTAGTAAAATAATAGCTGCCTATTAAGTGAAAATTGTTCTTGAGCCTATTTTACTATAATACAGGCTTAGTTCTATTTTTGCAATAAAAAATTAAAAAGTTAATTCCGGCCAGAAATTAGTAACCAATTTTGTAATGCAGGCCAAAATTTTGAAGATTCTTGGTCATTAGCCAATCAAAATTGAGGATCTGCCTGCTATGGTTAATTTTAAATTCATAAATACACAATAATGACTAGTTTGAAAACAAGTCAAATAATCTTGTAATCTCAAGATCTCTAATTGGCTAATTTATATCGATCTAAATGTGATTACGCATAATACTATAATGAAATCTATGTAAATACATACAATTAAAACACAATACTTGTTCACTGATATGTTTTCCACATGAGCTAGAAGATAGTAAGTTTTTACTTTTTCTAATATAGCAACAAAAAGTTTTATTATTATGAAAAAGAAAATATTTGTATGATAAATACAAAATTGATAAGAAATCTCAATCTTTTTAACTAAACCTTTCAAGAAGAAATAATTAAAATTCTATTAATTATAAAAGTATTTGAATAAAATGGTTAAAACTGCGTATTCTTTCAAAATGTAGGCAAAATTCTTTTATAATAAATCTTTAAAGAAGGATGTTGAATACTATATGTTTAATATAGTAATTTTAAAATGTAAAATTTATTGGTGAATTATGTCTAAAAAAAAAACTAAATAATATTCTTTAGCAGCCTCAAAAAATCAGTACAAGAAATTTCTTCTGTGTATTGTTCAAATTGTACAAAATTCTGTTTAAGAGATCTTTATTGTTTAATTTTTTTAAAAATTTATGTTCTTGTATTAATTTGAAACTAATACAGAAAATCTTTTTGTGATTCACAAATAAAAAGTTTCTTAAAATTTATTTTTAAAAATAAAACAAACATAAAAATTTTTAAATATATTCAAATCCTCTATTATAGACTTATATAAACTAATGTTAAATATGTTTCCTAAATATAATATGCAATAAAATAAATACGTACTGCATTGATGTTTATGTACTGTATAATAGCTATTATAATAATTTTTGTTTACTAAAATATTTTATTAATTTATTAGTTTAATACTGTATAAGATAAAATTATAATTTATAAAGATTTTTTGTAAATTAAAAATCTCAAATTTGTTAGAAAATTCCAAATGATAGTTTTTTAATCTATTACCTAATCAACCAAAAACCAATCAGAAATTTAGCAAAGTGAGACTTAATATTTCGTTTATAATAGTTTTGCCAAACATATAAATTTCTTAAATTGCAGCAAAGTCCATAATTTCCAATATTTTTTGGGCTTAATCTAAAGAGTCTAAAATTGTCTGAAGATATGATTGGTCATATTCAAAAACATACTCTAATTGTGTAAAATTTTTTTGGTTCATAATATTGTAATCAATATGTTATAACAAACAATTACACACGTAAGCAGCTTCACTGCCCAGTTTTAACTACTAATAATCTCACTAAACCAATATGCTATAGTAGATAGATCTTGTGTTAGTATTGAGAAATCATTAGATTTGATAACATTATAAGCTATTAATTATTGTTGTAGCTGATGCTAAAAATTTTAATTATTTTAATATGAAATTTTCAAAAATTTTTGGGGCCTTTTGTTAGGGGTTTATTTTCAAAGTTAGGTTGTAGATTTGGTGGTAGTTTTATATAAAAGAGTTAAATAAATTTTGGCAAGGTTTTTATTTGTAAATCAAGATCTCCAATTTCCAGCTTCAGCTGTGACAATATTTATAATTTTTCAAATCTAATAAACTATTATATTGATACAATATCAGTCTATTATACATATCAGTTTAGGCTATATATTTTTAGGTTAACTCTTTCTGACAATCACTTGGACCAAATTTTCTGACAAAAAGAAAAGCTTTTTTTCAATACTAGAGAGTAGTAATTTGTAGTGAGGTGACTTCAACAGGGCAGTTTTTATAAAGGTTAACATTTCTCTATTCTTGAGAACTCCTTTATATATTTGATATGCAAGCCAAAAGCGTCTGTTTACACGATAACTAGCAGTTGATGGTGCCCTTGTATATGAAATTTTGGTGGATAGATGGAGGTGATAGTAGTTCAAGCCTACCATCGACAAAGCTATCAGTTGTAAAACAACTGAGGAACAGTAAAGAATGAATTTTTCTCAAGCCGCTCTCTTTTATTGAGTCAAGTGGTTCCCTTTTACTTTTTCTCGTCTCCTCATCGGTCTTCCAAAAAATTTCGATAAAATGTAGGGATTTGGCTTACCCTCTCCAAAAGATTGGCATTGTTTATATCTCAAATTTGAATGGACTAGCAGAATACAACCACGTGTTTGTTTATGGATAGATATGGCACTACTTCACGAGACTCGGCCTAGGAACTCTAATTACAGCAGTAGGTAACTTGAGATATGGGTCCTTCTTGGGTTAGGTTAAGTGTAACCCTCGGACAACAGCAGCACCTGGCTCGAGATACAAATTAGAATGGGCAACAAAGCGATTCGGAGTTGGTAGGAAGATCAGAAAGTAACTTTAACATTAAAGCATAGTCTTACAAAAGAGATATACAAGCATTGCACTTGTTATACAATTTTTACCAGCTACATACGGGTTATAATAGTGCCTTTAGGATCTTAGATTTCTTTTTATGTTTTTTCTTTTTTGCAATTTGTTTTTGTTTTTTTTTTTGATTTTTTTTTTGATTTTTTTTTTTTGGTCATTTTCGTAGATTCTTTTTTAATTTTTCCCCTTTTGTCTCGTGCCCCTTGAGAAGAAGGAAGAATTTGAAGGAAAAGTGAGGTCTTGACGAGTTGGAAGCTGAGCCCAAGCTATATTATATCTTTAAATGCGGCACACCATATGTGGGGTATAGTGGCAATCATCAGTGCGATAACCAAAGTTGGGCATCTTTAAGAGACAGCCGGCTTTTAGTCTAATCAAATATTAAGTATTTTAATCTTGTATTGAATGTTATATCTTAATAAAATTTTAGTACACGATTATTAAAGAAAAAAAAAAAAATATCAGTTTAGGAAATTTAGCAGAATTTAAATTCGTAAATAGTGCAAAATAATTAGTACACTTTGAATATATATAGAATTAGGATCACAATGCACCTCATTAAAGAATTGAACATTTCATTAAAAGATACATACTGTTAAATTTCTCAAAACTGATATGTATAGTGGGCAGATTTTGTATCAGTATTTAGAGATCATCAGATTTAAAAACATAAACAATTGACTCATATAGTGGAAACAGATTTGGGCGATTAATTTTTTGATATTTGACAGTGTTACAGAGTAGTAGCCTTCTTAATTTACTCTATAATGACGACACAGAACAGGGAATCTTTTCGTAGGTATATGCGGTGTCCAAGAGGTAAGTATAGCTTCTTTTCTCTTTAAGAAACTATACCC
>CAJVPY010000164.1:0-33005 GCA_910591965.1 Dentiscutata erythropus | reverse complement strand
AGTCTGAGCTTTTATTCTTGCATATAATTTATATTTATTTGTTATTATACAAATTAAGTCTTTATATAGTTGATATGCAATTACTTATATAAATTAATCAATAAAGATATGAACAAGGCCTCACCTTAATACCAAAAAAAAAAATAAAAATAAAAATAATAACAATATTTTTTATTTTTTTAAATAAATATTTTTGATTAATTTTGGCTAATTTTTAAATTTATTATATATAAAATATTTAAAAAATTATTACAATTAGATATATTGTATCAAATATATAAGTTATTGAATAATTTTACTATTAGTTATACTAATAAACTTATTTAAAAAAAACTATATATATACCTAGTTTTCTTGAATAAACCAAAATACTAATCAAAAAACTAAATTGAATAACTAATATAACTATAAAAGCTATCAATAATTTCCAAATAGTCTCCTATTTCTACAAAAATCTTTTATAATTAGAATACAAACCGAAGATTTATAAGTTTTAAAAATCAGTAACCTTTTATATCCATATTATATTATATAAGTGATCTATCGGTAATCTAATTATTATCTAATATGGTTTCATTAAACCTGTGCGTTTTAAACTACAGTGTATTTATATATAAAAAGATTAATAAAGAATAAAGAAGGCTTATATATATATATAAATTAAGCTTTATTTTTGTTATACAAAATTTATTATACTGTATTATTTTTACCGTAAATTCTCCAAAATAGCGGGCATGGGCGTTATTTTGAGTTTTGGCCCGAATTAAGCTTAATTTAGGCCAAGTTTCGTAATTTTACCCTGGGCGTTATTTCGAGAATTTACGGTATATAAAATTTAAATATCAATAAATTTAGCTAATCGTAATGCCTCTTACCTAACTTAATGCTAGTCAAATTAATATTAAAGCTACTTTAACAGTCGAATTTGTAACATATATAATCAGTACAATAAGTTATTTTGTCCTTACAATTAAGTAATAATTAAAAATTTTCAACAGATAAAATACGTATGTTTTACGATATAAAATTAAATAAGAATGGTTTATAAAACAATTATTTGTTTGCTTATACCGATTAGCTAAAAAATTTAAAAGTCTAATAGTAAAGTAAATATAAAAATAAAAAATAAATTTGTTTAGTCACAGAGGCATAATTTAAACAAACGATCATCAATTATTTTAGCCAGCATTAAGGAATTAAGTTATAATTTTGGCTAAACCATGAATTCTTGCTAAAATCTCTAGGTAGGGTCAATTACCAAGACAAAAAAAAGTTCACTTTAGTACTTTCGATGATATTTCTGACATTCAGCATGTAATATACAGTATTTAAACATATACATACTATGTAATATTCATTAACATGTAAATAAAGTCAAAAGGAAGTCAAAAGGAAGCAATTTATTTTACAAAATTATTTATATGTATATTAAACATTACATTTATATTCTTTACTCTTAATCATTAATCGAGCTAATTAATTTCTTTACATTTTTTTTGTTTTTTTTGTTTTTTTTTTTAATGCAAATTATACATTCATTAACTGAACACTGTATTTTATGCACATAATTATTCCAGATGTAATGCTTTGGTAAAAAAAAAGTTTCATGCTTTTTTTTTCTTTTTTTTGTTTTTTTTTTAACATAAATATACATATGGTATATGTAGAAGTGTAAAATTTTCAAACAAGCATATAAATTCGTGTTAAGTTAAAAAAAATTATACTGTACAGTTGTAAATTTAAAATGTAATCGGTGTGTTGTTTAAAGAAATTTTTAAAAAATCATAAAAAAGTGCTAAGAAAAATAATCGATAAAAAATTGGACTTTCGGAATTTTTTTTTTTTGTAAGAATGTTATCCTATGAGGGAAACATGAAATTATATTCACAAATTTTTATGTATTGGGAGGGGGGTTGGGGCTGCGATGTTGTATATATAAAATAAATAAAAATTAAAACAGAACATCTTAATGTACTGTTATCTTGTGGTTTATGTTTAAAACAAAGATAAAAAAAAAAAGTATATAATCACAATTGATAAATAAAAAATCATAACCTTTTAACTCGATCAAATTATTCGTTTAGCATTAGAACCAAAAACCAAAAAAAAAAAAAAAAGTCGTAGTAGCGAAGAAAAAATGTATTCCACAAACTGACAACTGACAAGTAAAACTTCACGCCTAAAAATTTGGCATTATATGGATAAATCAATAGTCCTTTTCTATTGTGTTAGATTTTGGTAAACAAAAATAACTATAAGTTCAATCAAAATCTTTTAAAATCCAAGTTTGATCCTCTGTAACTTGTGTTATCATTATTTGAATCACTTTTAGTTAACAAAAGATCGGTGCCTTATTAACATTGCAGGACGTGAAGTATAGTTGTTGCCGTTTGTAGGTATCATATTATCATTCTCGCTTGATAGTGCCGATTGCACCATTGGATAATGCACTAATATTGACTGAGATGATGTTGAGGGAGTGTGCATAATTTGCCCGGATGAATGCGAACGCTGAACGTTACGTGGATTATGCTTAGGAGGTGTATTGGATGGTGATACATTTGAAGGAGCATATGTATTGTATCCAGCTGATGATGAAACAGAAGTTGGTGAATTATTATCAGGTGCGTGCACCATATCCAAAACTTGTTGTAGTTTGGTTTGTTCTCCATTAGAAGAAAATGGACCAGATGGATGTTTTAGAACACCATAATTTTGCGATTGTTGTATTTCACTAGGTCGTGTTTGTGAATTTAATTGTTGCTCATCACCCGAAAATCTCCGTCTCTTTGGCATTGCACCAACCATTTGATGTCGTCCTCCATTGAATCCATTGGTAAATTGTGCAGTTGATACCGGTGTTGATAATACTGGAGCAGGAGCTGGTGAATTACCATTTTGTGATCTTGCTGCCATTGAATTTGACAGATTCATTCGTTTTCCTATAACTCCCATGCTCGCACCACCTGGGCCGAGTTGTACGGTTCCTTTAACACCTTTAGCTGGATTTTTACCAGCAGCAACAGCACCCCCATTGCGATTACGTTTTTTAATAGTATCTGTTTTAAGACTTAAGGGTCTTACGACACCATGAAGTTTAAGGAATAGCCCACAAGCATTGCACAATGGTTGACCTTCAGGATTACGACGCCATAAAGGTGTGGTTTGTGTAAGACAATTGGTACAAGTGGTTGACATTGCATTTTTAGAAGAATTACCATTATTATTATTGCTATTATTATTTCCACAATTATTACCATCTTTAGAAATTGAAGGAGATGGTGGAGATTTAATGTTATTTGAAGTAGAATTTGAAGAATTATTTGTAGGAATAGATGGTAATGATGTACGTGAAGACGACCTTTGTCTTTTACATGGTATCGCATTTGAAGTGTCAGACTCAGATGCTTCACTACTAGTTAATGTGGGAGAAGAATTCAAGGAATTGTTCTTGTTTATACAGTTCATATCAACGACAGATGAACCATCTAACGAATATCTTTTTATCTTTGATGAGCCATTAGAACTATGACTACTACCTGATACATCAAATTCAAAATTAGAATTTTTATTCTTTCCTCCAGCATTAGAATTTTGATCTTGTTGCATAAAATCATAAATAATATTAGGAGACGTAGATAATAGTGAGGGATTAATATGTGGACTGCCTTGCATATAATAGAAAAAGCCATCAGCACCAATATCACTTCCATGATTGAAGTCGGGGAAGTAAACACCTATATTATCGGCAGGTGTAAGAGGGGTGCTAACAGCTGATTGATTATATGAAATTGAATTATTGTCATTTAAACCATCAGGAGCAGCAATTTCACAAAGGCTATAGGAATAATTTGGAGCTGATGAACTTATTAAGGAACTAGGATAATCAAGTGATGTTTGATCAAACGCGGGATTGAAAGAATTTAATGTATACTGTGTATTGGTAGATGTAGTTGTCGCTGATGAAGATATTGATTCAGGTAATTCCACGTCTGAGTCATCAGGAGTATCGCTTGGTATTGTTATACTCGATATTGGTGATGGAAAGATTTGTTGCGGTTTTAATGTCGTCTATATTTTTAAAAAGAATTATAAATAAATGAATAAATAGATTATTAAAAAATATTTGAAATATTTGAAATATAGAATATAAATGATATATATATATATATATATATGTAGATAATGTAGAAAAATATATACATAATACAATATATATAATTATCAATTTTTAATTAATTATAATTTAATATTTATGCACACCTTTTTAGAATTTAATCCATGAGTACCAGTAGAATTGAAAACTTGAGATCGAGGTACAGGAATAGCAAAGGAACGAGTATACATTATAGGTTTTCCAGGAAAATTCATATAATTCCTCTTAAAATTTTGTGGGCTTGTAAATCTAAGTCCCTCAGGAGTAATGAATTCAAAAGAACAATTCGTAGGAGACGTTGCTAAAGGAAGGTTATAATTGTTTGAAGCAGAGGACACAGGAATTGGGATGGCCGGAATAGTAGAAGATGTGAGCACAGGAGAAGGAGTTGAGGTATAGACGGAAAGATTATCATCCGTGTTACTCGCACTAGTATCTGGGGGAGACATCACAAAGGGAGCATGAGTGTGATCATCAAGCATTGAATTGTAATCATCTTGGTCCATATCAACATGCAAATGACGGTCAATTTTGTTAAGCGAATCATCCATATCCATATCTAAACTTAATAACGCATTGTCAGCATCTTTCAGGCTACTTATATTTCTATTATAATAAAATTTCATTTAATACTTAAAAATAAATTTAAGATAATTAAAAATTTTTAGAAATATTTAACATACTTGTCTTGAATAGAAATGTCATTAACGTTGGACTTCTTAACGGAATTTTTACTTGTAAAAGTGTCACCTAATATAGAAATATTTGTTGGAATAGTCGCATTCGAGTCATTAAGCGATTGATTTTTTTGTTCGGAATTCTTTGATTTTTGAGCGAGAAACATCATTCTCCAAGAAATATTTTCAAGACGTATTCCGTTAGGTAAAGCATCTTTTGCCTTTGTATAAAGGCGCCAATTTGAAGTCCCCAAAGGATCTTTTTTCGAATCATCTAAGTCATCATCCTTATTTTTATTATCAGCACAACGAGACTTTTTTGGAGGAAAATCTACATTCTCGAAAAGAATATCACGATATTTTAATTCTGATGAATCATTTGCAGTATCTTTGGTCCAATCATTAGTTTCTTTTGAATTCAGGCCACCAACATTATGACACATATTTATATTTTTATTTGAACGATTATTGTTGTTGCATCCACTGCGAGGATTTGCAAATGAAAACTGATGTTGCTCCGTCGTTGTTGAGGCCGTTGTAAAAATTCGAGTATCGTTAAAGTTATTGCGATTCGTTGTCGTATTTGACGAAGATAATGAAGATGTTCGAATATTATTATTATAATGCCTTGCTGTCGAGGAGCCAAAAGTTTGTTGACGTGACCCAGTGGATGGTTGAACGTGTTGTGGAGGTTGTTCGCTCAAGCTTGCTTGAATAGCACAATTGTTATATGGACTGTCACAATTTTTAACAATGCTTAAAGTTCCATGAAGATTTGAAGAACTATTGCTCTTGATATCTTCAAATGGTTCGGAACTTTGATGTTGATGTGCAAAAGAAGATGGTTGACTGTACGTTGCTATCATTCCGTCGATGGGATTTTATTTCGTGATATTTTTACCCTGTTCGTAAAAAAAAAAAATTTCGGCCTATGGTCTTACGAATTCTAAATTCCCAATTCTACTAGCAGAAATGTCAAGGTAAGGTTTAGAAAAAGAGTTGTACCTTATGAGTATATATATCTGACGTAAAACCTGAAACAAAAAAACATCAACTTGTAAGATTTTAGCTAAATGACAAAAAGGGATTTTTTTTTTTTTATATTATTATTTTTTCTGGACTCATTAAAAATTCAAAGTTTGGTTTGATAGAAAAAAGTCTCGTGTGAAAAGAATAATTTATAAGATTAAAAAAAAATTTTTTTTGTGAACCGAATGAGTTTTCTTAGTGATGAAAAGAAAAAAAAAATTGGGGGTTAAAAAAAAAAAGCAGAAGCATAGGGGCTTGCTAATATATTAAAATAACAGTAAAGAAAATATAAAATAAGTTATATATGTATATATATTTATAATATTTATACATATGTATAGCGTAAAATAAATTACAGTATAAAGTTCATATATTATATATATAAATAATAAAAAACATGAATTTGTACAAAAAAAAAAAAAAATTTTAAATTATTAATATATATACAATATATATATATATATATATATATATATATATATATATATGTATATGTGTGTATACATACATATATATATATATATATATGCAGATGTTTTAAATACAATCATGATTAACAGTAGATGCCTAACGATTAAACTAACTTTAATTTATTCATGTGAAGCACAGAACAGAAATAATTTAATATGATGCTCTTTTTTTTCTAAGACAAATTAGGTTGGAGAGCGTCCGTTTTTTCAAGTAATATTTTCGTTGTACGGGGAAACAGTGTGTAATCTTTCAAAAATTTTAAGAAAAAATAGGGTGACACGAAAGATGATGTGCAAACGTTGCAAAATATTTTTTGTGCTCTTCATACTGTCTGACGAGTTTTTATAGTACCAAGGAGGTGTGCTTTTTAGCATTACAGTAATATAGCATAAATAAATTTAATATGAATTAATTAAAAAAAAATATAAATAAAAACTGTTACGTTTTTCCCTTTATTATTGTATTATGTGTATTATGCTGTGGCACACTCTTAGCTTATTCACAGTTATAATCATACAGATTTAAGGGTATATGTTGTTCTAACAACAGATCGTAAACAAAGCAGCAAGTAAGTTATGCACTAGGTATTACTGTATTAAAAACTACGCAGTAGAATACCACAAGAAAAAATTGTGATAGCATATATTATGAAATTAATGAAATTAGTAGGTCGGAATAACGATGACATGTTGTGTACATTATATTTTCGGCGTAATTCAATATCAAGAACGAATGGGCTGAAAGACAAAAAAAAAAAAAGAAAAGTGGCCAGTAGAAAAAAAAACCTAGATTGGGCCACTACATTGGCAACGCCCACACATCCTAAACCTGATTCGCAAAAAGAGAAACAATACAAATAAATGAATAATGTTTTTTTTTCCACATTCACATGACATAGTAGTTGGTATATTTTACTGTATCGGTATTAAAGTGTTACAGTAGATTTTGTCAATTAAGTACGCCACAATTAGGTTTTCTTTTTTCGGTTAAATTTTTTCTCTTTGGTGTTCTTTGTAGCAAAAAAATATGATGTTTGTTGGTTCTGGATGCCCCTACCTTTATTAAACGCGCCATTTAACCATTCTTGATTAAAATCCCCTTCTAGACACTTTTAGTGTACATTAAAACACATCCTCTGTAAGGAGAGAAAACAATAACAAATTTCGGTCTCGAAAATGCTTCCAATAAACAAATAGATATATAACAACATTCATAAAGTATCCTTGTAATCTATGATTTAACGCACGGTTCAAGAGTACCCTTGCAAGCAATAAAATTAATTATTAATGGCTATAGTAAGAATATTCACAGTCTCTTCATATGAAAATAATCTATTTAAAGACATCGTAACACCAATTATTTTCATACAATGGACAACCACATCTGCAAGTTATGCTAGATAAATCAAAAGATTGCATTTTTCGTATATCATTCACAACAATTCCAAGTATAGCATAATTATATAATTAAGCATTATTCAAAAAAAAAAAAAAACTTATTTATGGAATTTTCAGAATGAAATTTTAACTACGTAAACGCGCGTTTGTTTGTCTAGAATTTACACTAAGCAAGTATTATTTAAAATTTATTAAAATTTATTAATATTTATTAATAGACTATTCAGTATACTATTCAATATACTATTCAGTATACTATTCAGTATACTATTCAGTATACTATTCCAGTATACTATTTCAGTATACTATTTCAGTATACTATTTCAGTATACTATTTCAGTATACTATTCAGTATACTGTTCAGTATACTGTTCAAGTTTAATGCACTATGTTTTCAATGTACAGTATTATTATTCAATGCACTATGTATTATGTATTCGAAATATATATGATGTACTATCTAATGCTATTCAATAAATTCACCTTATTCAATTTGTTTAATGCGCAAGAAATCAAAGATTAATCTGATTGTTAAAATAATTTTATTTATGTCGTTCAGCATAAATGGCTTTTGTTTGTATTTCATTGGCTAATACTTAAATTAAATGTCTATTTGACATTTTTTATAAACGCGTGGTTCTTTTTATATCTGATAGCATATATATATATACATATATATATATGACGATTATAATAATTATAGTGGTTGTATTTATCGTTATTATTTTTTATTGATATTTTTTATTTTCTTTTCTTTTCTTTTTGTAACTATTTGGAGTAGATCTCCACTCCACCGCGGTATAAAAAGTGTACCCCACATTACTCTACACATGAAACTTTAACCTTAACCTTAAAAGACCATCTCTTAACCATTTACTTCGAGCTTTAGAATAGCATATAATTATTGCTCTTACTCGTTTTATAATATATAATCTATAGTTTATGCTTAACTATATTAAAAAAATATTTGTTACTATGCATAAAAGTTATCTTGGGTTTAAAATTTACTGTATGCACTTATGAAAGTTTTTTTACGAAAATCATGATTCAACATCTTTCAAATTTATTATATTAATCCACATTTGGAACTATTTCTTAACTTATTGCTTCTTTTTTTTTTAATGTCTTTTAGCGTGCTTCACATGTTTAATTAAGCTCCCATATATATTGCAATGATCAATGAAATTTAAATCAAGGATAAACCTTAAAATATTTTAAGTCATTTTCACCATAATTTATGAGAAAAAAAAAAGACTATTATAATATTTCTTTATATTAATTATAATATGTATTAATTACGTATAATATGTATTAGCTATAGTATGTATTAGTTATAATATATATATATTAATTATAATAAGTTTATTAAGTATTCAATAAAATTAATAATATGATTCACCTAAATTACTGATAATATCTTCGTTTTGATATAATGATTCCCTTTTCAAAAAACTCTTTAATCAAATTTATTTATTAATAAATGTTAACCGTTCACATCCACTGCGTACGTATGAAAAGAAAGTTCAAAAAATGCATAATAAATTCAGTAATTCAATATGTTGCATCCGATCGATCTTCGGATCCTGAATCATTTTTGGAAGAAATACTAGTATTAAAATCGACAGATTAACGAATCATACAACATTTACAGATTTATACAATCTGAATTGGCGTAAAACCATTTGTTGTATCACGCACGTGAGTAACTGTTTTCCTAATTTAAAATTCAAATTGCAGAATTGTCCGATGTTACAAATATTGTTCACAAGAAAAAGACGAAATAGGTTATTTTTTTTTTTTAAAAAAAAAAAAAGCCGAACAATGCGCATAAATAGGGACAATGAATAGCATTCATTCAACGAAATTTTTAAAATAAAATTTTTAATAAATAAATAAGTACTATATATATATAGTATACAGTATATTGATTCGTTGTTTAAACAAACTTTAAAATTTGTATCTTTTTTTTTCTGCAAATGCACGAGGAGCATATTACGTACATGTATGCGCCCCTGTTTCGGTCCAATTCTTTCGCTATTCAATATGTTCAATATTGTAAGAATAGCACACGCGAAAGACATGCGAAATTACATTATCTTGCTCACGTTTCAACTTAATAAAAACAAGCGTACATGATTGCTAGGTTGCTATTCATTCTATCGGTTACTACATCTACAGTATTACATAAAACTTATTTTAAAAAAGAATAAAAAAAAATGTAGATGTATGGATGGAATTTCGGGCACATGTACGCATATATGTACGTATGTAATACATACAATAGAAAAAGGGTCAATTCCAGAACTCAAAACCGTAGTTCTATAGGCAAATGTGATTATGCATATGATTGACTATTATTAGTGACCATACATGTAGCGCATAACTGCATAGTGAAACTCGTTTATAAACTGGTTCACGTTTTTTTAATCACAAGACATGAGGTAAAACTTTTTTGATTATTATTATTATTATTATTATAAATTTTTTTTTTTTTTTCATAAATCGAAGCTTGTTTAGTTCTTTTTAGTTTGTTTAGAACATATTTCATACATGCATTGCATAACATCATGCGATATCCCCCAAATTTTTTGAGTTGAGAGTTTAAAAGGTTTGGATAAATTGTTCGTTTTCTTGGAATTATTTAAAGTTCGTCATCGATGGCCCGTTCACCTTATTAGGTTAGCGTTAATTTATATCATTTGATGAACAATAATAATAAAATTGCCTTTAATCTGAAAGACTAAAGTTCTGTCATACCATTGAGATATTCAAAATATTTGAATGACTGAATGATGAGGTTGCATTCTAATTATTCTATAATTCTAATTACTTTACAGTATTACTTCTATTTTTTTTTATTTTTATTTTTATTTATTTTTATTTATTTTTATTTTTTATTTTTTAAATGAAACTTTATAAATATTCCACGTGAATGAACAATGTATTTATCACATGTCTGTGAGAATTCAACACGAAATCAATGAACCATGGAAAACTCAATTGATTACGCATAATAATAAGATGCAAGCGAAGACGATGAGAACTAAATTTTTTAAAAAAAGAGATAAAGTTAACGCATCAATTGCAGAAAAAAAAAAAGGTGACTATCATGAGACAATGTTTAGTAGAACGAGTCATCAAAAAGAATTTGTAATTCTTTTTCTGGGGGTGCTTACAGCATAGGGAGGCGTAAAGCCATACTGGATTATGCATATCGTGTACGATCGTTACGCATACATGCAGGCTTGGTACAACATCCAAGTACATTGGTATGAATAGAGTAAATCCAATAGAAAACACGAAAAATTCCGGCTAGAAACCAAAAAAAGTTTTTGTATAAGACAATTTTAATGCAAACAATAAACCACAGACAGAATCGCAAAAGAAAAGTCTATTACAAATAATACAGATTTAGATTTACAGATAAAGATGAAAAAAAGTATAAATCGTTAACAATAAAACGGTAAGATTTACTAAATGTATTACTTAAAAGGTTATCACATACATAAAAACGAGCATGAAGCATTGTTACGTAGAACATTAACAATCAGTTTATTGCGTTATCTAAATGTAATAACGCCCAAAGTGAAAAATTCAGAGATCGTATAAAGATCTATCGTTTGTGTTACAAACTCGACAAATGGTAAAGCTAACAAATTTCTCACAAATCGGAAAATCATTTGGTTTGAACGGATTCTTATCGTACATATCTGACAAGGTAAGTACGTACGGAAGTATTCATTGATTGTATTCTATATAATGATTACATTCTAATTTTATTATAATATTATAATTGTATTCCAATTGTATTTAACTATTCTACTTATTATTATTCTAACTATATTCTGACTGCAAAAAAATTTTTTTTGCATTGTTTGATACTACATAGTGCATAAATGATTAAGCTGTTGACTAAACCCAGCAAGTAGGAAAAAACATAAAATTCCGCCAGAATCATATGCAAATTATGATGACATCGATTGTGTAGAATAAAGAAAGAATCTACAAGGATAAACATTCTTAATATTGTCATAGAAACGAAACACCAGTATAATACAATAGTACGTTCGTACGTACGTACGTACGTATGTAAGTTGGCTGTCATTATGTCAACTCGTGTTTGATAAACATCTCGCATTCTAACCATTATTAATATTATCAATAGTGTAACATGAGCGATTTTCAAAGAATAGGAGAGAGATCTGAGAATGATTTAAAAAGAAAAGGCTTCATGTTGTTAATTATCAGATGACTCTTCTTACATTATGATTACCTTTTATTCACATGTATTTAATACTGCATAAACGATTAATGCGATAAAAGTACAGATCCCGTGACTTTTACACATAGACCTGAAACTATATACTAACTTATAATGTACCACATGATCTAGAAAAAAACGCACATATTATATGATAAGATCATGTCTTATGTATATATGCGCTATAATGTATATAAAATATATGTTTAAAGTGTTAAAAAAATGCGCATTTTAATAAATTTTGAAACTTAAATAAAACTTAAACAATTCTCTTAATATATAAAAGATCATGATTAGTTAAAACTATTCTGGAAGGTTTAAGAGAAGTAATTTGTTATTAAACATTAATGTTAAGTAATTGTCAGATGATGTATGTAGATCATTTGAACCTAAAATACCTAAAATATAGATATGGTTTGACATACTCGTGTTTCATATACAGATATAAACATGTTGAAAATAATGATAAAAATAAACACTAATTGTTAAAGGTTATAGTAAAAATTTATTATTAATGATTCATATATTATTGCTTGTACCGACAAGAAAACAAAAACGTGGCGATTTTTAATTCTAGCTGTCAGAATTTTAATTTAATCAACAGTGACCTACTCTGCGTCGCTGTCAAAAATTTTTAATTAATCAACAGTGACTTGATAAGATTATTATATGAATTACTGTAAGCAGATTTATGAATTTGATAAAGCGTTTCTCTTTTATCTTGATAATTAATTTTCCGTAAATTTAAATTTATCGGTAAAAAGAGCATTCATAATAAATATTAATAAATGTCATCATAATAAAAGATGGATGCATTATCGGTGATCCTTGGTTTATCAAAAAAAAAACCAGTTTCATGACCTGTATTAATCTATTCTGAATCTCCTGAGGAAACTCTAATTTATTAAAAATTAATATCAACAGGTTTCGCATCATTAATTAAAAAAATAAATTTGTTATGTACTACACTAATCAAGGATTCAACATGTTCTGCTGGTTATAAATCAATAAGGTTGAAGTATTATCGTTTTTTTTCACAAGATTTTGTAAAATCATTTAGGAATCCCTGTTCCACAAATTATCACATGTGCATGTGCTACTATTGGATGTTGAGTGAATTTCATGTAAATATTTTAAACCGGTTTTTACTCACCTATCAAATTCCACCAGCTGTAATTTTGCCTCTGTGTGACATTCTATGCAATGTAAATGTAACAATATAGCTATATAGGAAAAGCGGAATGAGTTCCGTAAACTTTAATCGAGGAGCCTTTCAAAAAGAATAGTTGATCATTGTAAAGATAAATTAGTATCACATTGTTTACAAACGATTCATTACTAGTCGTAGCAATGCTTTATTATTACAAATACTGTATTATGATGTTCTACAGTATATTAATAATAATTAAAGAAATGTGTTTGCTTGTAGTGAAAACTTTTTCAAATGAATGAACACGTGCAATAAATGATCATTGCATGCTAACTTGACAGGTTTCACGAGAATTTATAAGGCTTGACTTTTTAACATTCTTATAATTATAACCTTCTTTTTACGTATGCATACAATGTTATGTACAATTGATTTACTTGCTTGTCAATTAAAAGAAACACCAATTAATGCATTATATTGATTCACATTATTCAAAATAATATTATAATATTATAATATTATAGTGGGTAAATGTTATATGTGTTGCAACAAAACGCGATTACTATGTACAATATATTTGAATCGCGTGTGATATTCAAAATTCCTATCAACGCTATTTATCAATGCGCTCAAAAATTCACACCATATTAGCATTATTTACGTGTATGATATGCACTATTATGAATATGCCATATAAAGCGACCTTCTTTTTTTTTTTAAAAAAAAAAAAAATGCGTATTTAGTTTTCACTAAAAAGGATAGTGATTTATACCAGAAATGCCGAATAAATTACTTGTAACTATAATGCATGTACTCATAAACGTGGGCAGTGGTTCCAGATTTAATGTGTATCATTTTGATCACGTCGCTCGCGAAATCTCGATATTAAGCATCTTTGGTATCATTTTGTTTATGCTCTATTTTAAGTAAACGTTTAAACTTAATAAGGTAATAGACGTTGTCTCTTTATCAAGAATCTATTTTGTAGCAGATAAAAGGTGGATAAAGTGATAATTTATTAAACAATATCCACATGCTGACATAATCGTTTCATGCCGATAAATCTGAATAAAATGAATGGCTCAAGATAAACAACAAGCCAATACAAGCTGTGCATCGAAATGAGGATGATTAAGCAACAATAATTTTTAAAAGTTAAGTGGGTGGCTCATCATGTATATAAATATCAAATGATTTTAAAATGATTCATGCATGTCAAATCAAGATTGTATAAATTAAGCCGCTGCTTTTCTATCAAAACCGATTCAAAGGAATTTTAATACTAAATATTTCCCCATATTGAATTTTTTGATGCACGTATTTTATTATCGTAACAATTCTAGATTAAAACCGTTATCGAAATAAAGAACAAAGTGTCATTTGAATATAGTGCAGATTTCTACCTAATCTCATTATCAAAACTTGTGTTAAACTAGTTCTGCATATTTGGCATATAAATATCCGACAACTATGATAAATCTCAATCAATCGTTACATAATTACCTCTGTGATTTTTAAACATAATTATATACGTATAAATTTATATATTGTATACAATATTAATATGCAGTATATATATATATAATATAATATAATATAGATATACATATGCTATTCTATAATATAGAAAATTACAAGATTTAAAATTCAGATTATCGAATATTACAGTATTGGTATTATGCCAAAATATTTAGGCTTATTTACTAAATTTAATCAATTTCATCAAAATTTAACAATTAATAAATTCTAGTTTAAGTCTTTCCTAGAGAAAAATAAATAAACATTGCCTTGTCTATGTATTCGGAAACAGAGTACAAGTTATACAATATATATTGACATTTCACTGTAAATCATCACTCAATCCTAATACAGTGCCCGAATACTTTCTGAAAGGTAGATTATTTTGTATACATAACCTGAATAAAATCTCTCGTAATAAATGATTGCTAATTAAATTAACTGTAACATATATATATTATCGTTATACGTACTAGTTTGGATTTTCCCGAATTAGCCAAGTACAACCACTAACCCTAATTATGTCAACCACATACCTCTGAGTTATTTCATCAAAGTTATTCTATTATCCCGAATTTTTTAAAAATATAAAAAATGTAACGTAATTAGTAATTTATTTACAACAAATTTAAACTAATTAAGGTAAATCATATAAATTTATATTAATAGAAACGATTTAATTATTTAATTTATATAGGTTATACAAAATTTTTTATAATATATTAAAAAAGTACCGACACTGTACTTACACTGTACTGTATTTACATACCCCGTTTTTAATACTAGTGGTGCAGGTTAAATTACTTATTGATGTCGAAAGTTCCGTTACGCAAAGAGCAAAATATTTCTTCAAGATGAAACGAACCTTTCGTGTATTTATTTAATCTGAAATAACAAAATAACGTTGCGGTTAAATGATGAAATATTTTACTACTGCGAAACAATTTCGTAAAAAATATTTCCATTAGCTCGAAACACTAATTACTACGCCTTCGCGAATAGGATCTGTCTGTCATAATGACGACTTAGGGGAAGATCCTCTAAAAACTCCAAGAAAACGTATAAAATACTAATAAAACGATTGTACTTTCCTTAATTTAGAACAATTAATTGTTAATAAATTTACTAAAGCATGAATGATCTCGTCATTGCATTCAATCGTCCATGGCGCACGAATGAGATCTTAAAATGGTGCATAATAATAAATTTATATAAAATGTATTTACAATAATAAACTGTATCACAAATAAGTCATACAATTTGTTAGAATTGTTAGTATTTAAAGATGTCGGTGAAATAGCTAGAGATGAGCAATTGGGTGAAAATTGGTGTTGAATTTGTAAAGTTGATGAAAACATTTCATCAGCATCTAAACTTAAGGATCTCTTTTTTGATTGCTCGAATTGGATCTGTCAATTTATCACTTAATCCAAACGCATATCAAAAAAAAATCAACATTCCAATTTATTATTATTATTGTTATTAAATTAATTGTTTTATTACCTAGCATTTGATCATAGCTCAATTTGGACTAAATTTGCAGTCAGAAAAAAATAAAAATAGACAAAATTAATGACGCTTTTTTTTTTTACAGTTACAGGGGTAAGATCGGTAATTATTCTGTATTATATAGTATATACAAATTAATACTTTTATAACAATTGTTAGATTAATTTAGAACCCTTATTGTAATTTCCTCTTTGGTTTTTATTTTAAAAGTAAATTGCTGCCAATGAAAATGAGGCTCTGAGGGTAAATAATAAACAAAAGTCCGAAGTCACAGGCATGAGTGCTGTTAAGGGAAAGAGCCCGTTCGGACTTTCAATTATATTTCGTGAAATTTATCATAATGATAGATTTCCGTAGACGCTAACCGTACACAATATATAATTGAAAGTCCGAACGGCCTTTTTCCTTTGGCAGCACTCATACAAGGTTTTGAAATATATATATATGTTCATATGATAATCAGCGGTGCATTTTAGCAATAAATATACTTTTCATAAAAATGTCAAAAAAAATTAAAAAAAAATTAAGGGTTAATATTGATTTTATAAGGTGAAAGAAAATATTTTGGCAAAGTGGCGGATTGTGTAATTCAATGATCAAAACCGAATGATAATTATAACCCAAGATCGCTTACTAATATTCAAGTATTTAATACACCATATAAAATTAGTGCTAATAAGTTAATCTTACTTTGTAAATTAAGATCAGTAAGTTCAATATATTAATATTTATCGTTATATTTCCACCCCTCTTTTTGGTTTTGAAAATCCTCGCAAATAAGATCGGATACTTGTAATTATGTACACAGATGAAAATAGAATACCAAAGTCCCGGTAATTAAAATCATAATATTATCATCATAACAATTTCAGTACAGATATTCATTTAACATTATACAGTAGTACTCTCTGAAAAGTAACGATGATATTTTTTTCCTAAAAAAAAAAAAGAGAAGTCTTGACTCCACCTGGGTGGTAAATAATTTATTGCTATCTTATTTAAATTTAGCATTTTGATGGTGCACGTTAAGGTTAGAGAAACATACATTAAAGTTAGAGGTAGGATAACACCCATCAAAATTTTTACTAAGAATCAGGTTATATAAACCAATCAATAACCAATTAACCTATCTGAGCCAGGACTAGCTGGCTCTAATGAATGAATGAATCAGGCTAATTACTGATCTAACCTGGTCTATTATTTTACTAGAATTGACTACTTCTGTACCAGGTTGTATCTGGTTCAAATTGTTTTACTAATGTGAGAGATCAGATCGATGCTGGCGGACATACTAAACTACTAAACGCCTGTCATTTTTTTTACAATGTGCTTTATTCAAACATGTTATCCTGCTATTACTTTTCGTGGAAACTGTACAAAACGGGTCGAGAATCCGTAATGCAGGCTGATTTGATAATAAGCATAAAAATTTAGTTGGTCAATTAGATTTCAAGATCAGGTGTAGTTTACCCAAGAAAATGCTTTCTGCGTGCTAACAAAAAGATTTCTTGCAAATTTTGATATTCGGAGAGCTCTTATGACCTAAATTAATAGCGAAACCAAACTCTAATTTTTTTAGCGAATTTTTTAAGTTGGTGAGGCTAGGATCCTAGGATTTTGGTGGGTTTCCACTTTAAATTTTGAAAATCACGTTATGGGGCATATGTTCCATAACGTGATTTTCAAAGAAAAACTCGCATATGATTTTTCAGCCAATTCGGTTAAGTTTGTGATTTCAGCATAATAGGTAATTATGATCAGGTAATTATTTCTGGTTGAATATAGAAACATGATACTTTCAAAGCATCTTCGCTGGAAATAGTTGAAAAAAATTTAGAAGACCTATCATTCCGAACACTTAGGTGTTAGCATATCTTTTATAAGTCGGGTTCTAAAGCACTTTCAAAGATATGGATGTATCGAAAGTTTCCGTCACTTTCAGGAGAACCATGTTCACTGAATATGATTGATACAAAATATTTTAAACTTTAATGAAAAAAACCTGATTGATATTTCTATGAATTACGATCCGAGATGGATGCCCATTTGAAGGGTTACGAACCAACTTGTATGTATATACAAAATATTTTAAACTTTAATGAAAAAAACCTGATTGGTATTTGTATGAATTACGATCCGTGATGGAATGCCAATTTGAAGGGCTACGAACCAACTTGTATGTATATACAAATAAATGTAATATTTTATTTATATGCAGGATCTTCTTTTAACATGTACTCCAATTCTATATTTCTTGTTACGACTTATTGACACTAAACATGTTGGATAAGCATCGAGCGAAAGTTTAGTAATGTTGACATTATTGCTGCAACAATCTGTAAAACAGTCATTATGATACTAAAATAGTTTTTATTATACGGATAATGCCGAAATTTCAAACTTAATCTAATCTGCTGAAAAATCATTCAGCCAATCTTTATCAGTTGTTCCGGGAATTATGAAAATAGCTGTAAAAAAATAAATTCAGCGGTTAAAAAACTTGTTCAAATTAGTACCGACAATCTAGTTGTTTCTTTTTTATAATATCATTAATTAAATATATTATATCATATAAAGGGAATGTCATGATGAAAGCTGGTGATATAACGAATCGAATGCCATATTCAGCGAATAGAATTACTGTTCTTCGATAATTCAGAGGAATCGAATTATATAAAATCATCGGATCTGGTCGCTAGATCATGAGATATTCGATTCGTCACATTTCCTTTTTTCTTCTACGTCGCTATCATGTTGAAATTGGATTATGTTATATTTTCTATAAAATCAGAATTATGCAAATTATTGTCTAGTAGAGGCCTGCATTGGGTCCCGTGGCCCGGTTCGACTGCAAAATAAAGCGGGCCGGAATGACAGCTAAATTTTATAAACACAAACCGGGCCAAAAAAATCTAGAAGGGGCTTCTCTTCATTCTTTTCAAACTAATAGTAGCTTAGCTTAAATTAGTTTATAGATAGAGAGTTTGGAGGTGTAATGTCAAGCAAGAGCTCTTAGCTTAAATTTTGTATTCTTATAATATAGTCTAATTAAGTCATGTAATTTTTATATAATATTAACAAAATAAGGGCAAAAATAAATTAGTGACTGTCGCATAGTGACTCTTATATGGGCTAGGTGCTGGAAAAAGAGACGAAATTGATAATTTTTTCAAATTTGATTTTTTACGTCAATTTAGAATAAGATTAGAATCTTTTTTTACTTAAGCACAAAAATAGTTGTACTAATAAAATTTTGCTGTATAGCTCTTTAAAGTTTGTATTTTCTTATAATCCATTATAAGATTTATGACATAAAAATTGATTTTTTGAAGTTCTTTTTGTCAATTTCGGTTCTTTTTCCAGCACTTAGCACATAAGATCAATTATTTTTAATAATTAATTATTAATGGGTATCCGTTAGCCCTCTGTACTAAATTTAGTACAGTTTTAAAAAGAATTTTTATTTAAAACTTTGCTAAAATATACTTTAATACAAATCTTATTATTATTCAAAATTTTATCTGAAGTTATATATAAAAATCTTGTATAAATTAACTTTAAACAACTTGTATTTTTACAAAATTTGATGTACTAAAGTTAGTATAGTAGTAAAAAAATAATTAAAAATATAAATTTATAATATAATAATAAAAATAATAAAAATATAAATTATTTTTAATTCATTACTCTTTCTGACAATCACTAAAACCAAATTTTCCCACTAATCGAAAAATAAAATTTTTTGTTGAAGAGTCGTGGCCTATGTTATGGTTTGTCTAGAGGTCAACGTTGCTGTGTGGGACTCCTCTAAAGAGACATTTGGCATGTAAGCCAAAAGTGTTATTAAACAAGATAACTGGCAAGAGGCACCTTTGTATAAAAAATCTTGGTGGAGTGTGGTCAAAGAGCTCACTTTCATCAACAAAGTTTCTAGGTCATTACTTCAAAGAAAAACACAGGGGAAACAGCAAAACTTTTTCTTTTCTAAAGCTGCACTTGGTTTGGTGGCTCTTCTCTTTCTTTTTTTCACCCTTCCGTTGGTCTTTCAAAATTTTCTACAAAATGTAGGAATTTGGCTCTTTGTGACACTGAAGTGCCCAAATTACCCATGTTCGATCTGCTATAGTAAAGTTTATCTCAATATCAAAAAACTTTGCAAATGAATTCTTCGATTCATCACTGAATAGTATTTATGGCCTATCAAAATTGCCTTCTTTCCTAATCTACTTCTTCTAGCTTCCCGAGTAAAAAGATTTATAATCACTAACCAACTTATAAAAAAAAAAAACTAATACTAAAAAAAGATAAAGGGAATAAAACAAAAGGGTAAAAAAAAAAAAAAATACTAAAGCAACAAGAAAACAAATAAAAAAAACAAATAAAAAAAGAAGAAAAAGGCAAGAAAAAATAAATTTATGAAAACACTATTATAGCCCATATTAGACACAGTTGTAAAAATTATATACCTAATTAAATTTAAACAAAACTAATTTTTAAATTTAAAAATCTTGTATATCTCTATTATAAAGCTATGTCTTATTGTTAAAATTTTCTTCTGACTTTAGTACCTGATTTGCGTCAGTTTGTTAACCAAAGTGCTAATTAGTTTGTCATGTGGTGTAGGTCATTGTTGTCCAAGCAATCCCGTGTTTATAACCTACTTTGTCCATCCGAATATGGAAAGAGTATCCTGTCTGAATTTGGAAAGTAAACAATGCTGATCTTTTGAAGAGGGTAAGCCAAATCTCCACTTTTGTTGAAAAATTTGGAAGAAAGGCAGAATAGCAGAAAAAAAGATAGTAGGAAACACTTGGCCGAAAAAAAAGGAATGTGGCTTAAAGAAAGCCTGTTTTTTATTATTTTCTGGTTGTTTGCAATTGCTAGCTTCATCAATGAAAGGCTTGAACTATTTTCACCTTCACCTATCCACCAAAATTTCGTATATAAGGGCACTACCTTCTACTAGTTATCTTGTATACCAATGCTTTTGGCTTGTATGCCGAATATATAAAGGAGTCCCCAAAGAAAAAGAGAAAGTTGATTTTTATAAAAACTGCTTTGTTGATTCATCTCACTACAGGTTATTACTACACTTTAGTATAGAAAATAGGTTTTCTTTTTGTCAAAAATTTTGGTCCAAGTGATTATTAGAAAGAGCTTCTAAAATATTGTAAAGATTATTCTATTAAATGTCAAATATTTATTTAATAGATTGATAGTTTTGAGTTTGATACTATTTACCAAAATGAGATATATATTTGAGTTTTGGTTATAAACTAAAACTAGATAAAAATGCTGATTTCCAAACCCAAACTAAGTAGAAATATCATAACTAAAAAAAAGTGTTTGGGCTGCAACTCTAACAAGCATGTTTATATAAATATAATTATATAAGTATGCTAATAAGTTTAGGCCAAATTATAACTATTTTTAACTCTTTTTAATGATCCCTTATATCAAAATTTCAAAATTTACAACTAAACTTTTTCAATAAAATAATAATAAACTATAGTTAAATAGCAAAAAAATATAAGACTAAGCAGAACCAGTATTGTAGATAAGACAATTTTGAACAATTTTGGACATTTTTTCAAATTAAAATTACTTAAAATTTTATTAAAATAATCTATTTTAATTTTTTTATAAATAAATCTAATATCTAAAAAAATATATAATTATGTATTTTTTTAAATTATTTTATTGATTATTTAAACTTGGAACATAGGCTTGGACAATTTTAAACAATTTTGGACATTAGATATTAGATATAGTATAGACACATTCTATATACAACACTAAGCAGAACTATAAACTAGTATCTGTTATTTAGAGATAGCTTTTATATATTACCTGCTAATAGGCTTAGAGTTTATTACTTACTATGAGGTTAGCACTTGTTATTTAGAGGTAGTTTTCATATACTATCTGTTAACAAGTTTAGAGCTTATCATCTACTAATTTAATTAAAAAGCTAGCAGTATGCATAGCTTTGTGTTTTTGTTATTTTTACAAAAAAATATTTACTTTAAAAAAGAGAACAAGATTTATATTTCTTGGAATTATCTACTTGTATCTGCACTAAAATTTTTTAAAAAAGTAGATAAAATAGCTTACCTCTACTAAAAAATCAGTATTGTTTACTTCTCTTATATTTAGACAATATAGTAGAACACAACTATATGTTTTTAGTAAATATGTTGCTATATTATGTAAAAGAGCTATTACTCAAACAAGTTATCTGAAACCAGTCACGAAGCAAAAAACAACCCAAATATTAAAGCATAGTCTTATACTAAAAATATACAAATATATAGTTTTTTTTTATATTGTACTAGTTGTAAATCTGTATAATAATATATAAGAAAAATTTAAATTTAAATAATTATATATATAAGTTTAATTTATTTTAAAAAAATCTAAATAGTACCCCATGTACTTTGTACTCTTTAGCAAAAATTTAGCCTATAATAAAAATTAAAATTAGTTTAAAATTAGCAAAATTGTATAAAATTGCAAAAGAAATTTTTTTATTTTTTTTATTTTTTTTATTCTTTGACAGGTCTTGCCGTGATTTAACCTTTTAGTTTTTAGTATATACAATTTATATACATTTATTTCTAAGACTAACTAAAAGCTCGACTTCATCTGGTTGTCTATACAAGTACTTAGGCACAACCTATCGCACTAGCTTACGGATAAGCTAGAAAATAAGTTCTCTTTAAGAGCTTGTTCAAAAGGGGTTTATACCCTTTTGTATCCAACTCAAAATAGCATCATTCTACGTTTTTCTTGTCTTCTTCTCCTTTACTAATAATTCTTTTCCTTTAACTCTATTTTTGTCTTTTTTCTTTCTAGGGCTAGACGATGTGCTGCTTTCTTGTTCTTCTTTTTTATATTTTGCTCTTTTTCCTATTCATTGATCTTAATATATCTATCTTTCTATATAAAGCTGTAAAAACCATTCCAGATCATATGCATAGCAAGTTCTATTGAATTTGTAGTTGTTTTCATTGAATTTAAGAAATTCTTAATTTTATCAAAAGTATCCATAGTTGATAAGCCTTTAATTCAAAGCTTTTTTTTCTCAATTTTATTAACTTCTATAACTCTGATTAAGACCTCATAAAGAAGTCTTTTTGAACAGAGATACTTTTCTTTGCTCATGAGTTTGAACCATACTAGATTAACTGCTATGTTCTTGATACATTACTATATTGACTTGTAGTAGGGACATTCTGACAAGTGATCCTGAGTTTCTGCAGTGCTGATATTGCATGCTATACAGTTACTACTTGTATAGATGTCTGGTCTTCTTGTCTCCAAGGTTCTGAGCACCAGTAAGTTTTCCAAAAGGTATTTCAACTGCATTGTGAGCTTTTTGCTTTTCTGCAGCATATTACATTTAACACTTTTTAACTTCTTTATTCTTTTTCAATACGTATGCCAATCTAATTTGGAATTATTCATTTCAGGTTCTATGGCTTTGATTAATTCTGTTAATCTCCAATTTGTACCATTCCAGGTTTCGAAGATCTTTTTAAGCGTGGATCTGGTTGATTTTTCGATTTTATGATTACCCCAAAATAGCGAAAAAGAAATCCTTGTTTTTAGATCCAAGTGAATATTCATTGGGTGTGGAAATGATGTAGTTTTCTTTGCTAATACATTTGCTTTATTATTCCACTTGTTGTTGCTATAACCTTTAATCTTTTTGAGCTCTAAGTTAATCTCTTTTGCTTTAATAAGATTTGCTATTTTGATTAAGATATTCTAGTTCTTTTCTTTGAAGATTCTGTTGAATCTTCATTTACTCTTGATTTTTTCTATATTAGCAATCGCTGCTACACTGTCTGAAAAGATCCAAATATTACCGCTTGTTGGAATAGTAAAAAGAGCTAACCAAATTGTGATGAGTTCAGGCTTTGTCAATGCTGACCAATTCTTTAATTTTGCAGAGCCCTCCTATAATAACATTTCTTGTTTTTTATCTACCTGTACCCAACCAATACCCATACTACAACTATCCATCTCACAAATTAATAACCCATCTGTGTATACCCAAAAGTTACTTCTGTTGCTACTAATATTAAAATCTAAACTACTTTTTAAACTATTTGCCAACTCTATATTGAAATTCTGATCTAATATCAGCTATTTATCTAATGATTCCATGCTCTGTAACCCACATAATATTCTTTCTTCACTACCAAGTTTTGATGTCTTGCACTTGCTGCTTTTGCTAGGCAAAATATCTTTATATCTAGGAATATACTTTTGATTGTTCTTTTGTAGTTTCTTTGAGATTATAGTAAGTACATTGCTTTGATTGATCCAACTATACTTTCCATTCTGCTCAGGTAATGATGTTTCAATAACCTGTTCTACTTCAATATATCTTGACATTAAGCTATTTTCTTTTGTTAATCAATGTTTTTTAAGGATTTTGCTTTTGTCTTTTTTTATGATCTTTCTTGTCTCTAAATCCTTATTTTTTTTGTTTATCAAGATCCATTCTCTTTTTCTGTTGTCTGATGAAATTGGCACTACTGGCATTACTAGCACAAGATTGTTTGGCCCTGGAGTTTGATGTATTTCTTTGACCTTTCTGCTTATGGGATTCTCTAATAAAATATTTTCTATGACTAAGAACTACTTAGCTTTTTTTCCTACTTTGGCTTTGCCTTTTGCTATTTTAAGCTGCTACCATGTTAGAAGTCTTTTCCTCTCTTTGTCTAATAGTTGATCTCAGAATATAATACCTAGATCTTCTAAATTCTTATACAACTTTACAAAGAGAGCTACATCTATGACCTCTTTGATTTGTAGACTAGTTTCTTGAAAATGCCATTGATCGATAACAGGTTGAATACTTATATTAAAATCTTTTGCCTTGTACAATATTAAGCATATTGTATTATTTTTCCAGATCGGTATCAATGTCGAGTCTGCTTCAAATACCCAGCTTCTATTAATAATATTTGCCTTCAACAGACCTTGCTTGATTTGAATTTTTGCTAATTGACTATCTCGATCTGTACTATTTAGTCTGTGTTGGAGATTTGTTATTTGCTGTATTAGGAGTTTTTGCCAAAGAAATTTACAATTTCCTAAATTTCCATGTACTAATAAAAAGTTGCTTGTTGTGCAAGGTAGCTCGATCTTGTTCTTTATTGCTCTAATTATAGGTTGATATATTAAATCTAAAGCATTCTTAGAGAAATTAGATACTTGTAGCATATAATATAACTTTGGGATCAAATATATATTGTTCAAGTAAATCAATTGGTTTAGTATAAGCTTTTTGTTTTTAATTGTTCTAATAGTCAATTAGACTAAAAGTTTGGCCTTTTTTTTGATCGAGGTAGACTGGGCTTTACTGCTCAACTATACTCTTAAAAATCTTGTAAGTGCTTTGCTTTTTTCAGCTTCTACTTTTTCATTCACTAATATTACATTTCTGTTATTTGCACTTTCAGACGGGTTGATTACTATTAGCTTTGATTTTTTTGGATTTACTCTTATATCATTTATTGCATGGCACTCTTTTGTAATCTTGAGAGTTGCTTCTAGTTGTGATTTACTATTAGCTATCCATGTTGTGTCGTCTGCATAGGCTAAAGCTGCTTGTTGATATTTTGTTTTCTTAAAAGTATTTTGGCTTAGGTTGAGTGGCTCCTTTAGAAAGACTGTGTATTCTAGTTTTGCATTGCTTTAAACTCTATATATTAGTGAATCATAAAATATCTTCCATACCAACGAAGATAGTACTTCTTCTTGCTTAATACCATCTGATGCTATAATGTTCTCTGTGGGGCCTACTGCTATTAGAATTCTAGTTTTCCTTTCTTTAAATAGATTAATGATGAAATTTATTGGAGTGCTTGGGATTCAAATTCTTTCCATTGCCAATTTAAGCATTTGGAGTGGAACTGAGTCAAATGCTTTTTGCATATTTTGAAACAAGAGCCATAGTTCTTTGTCTTGTTCTTTTGCATCTTCTGTAATGCTGTTAAGTATGTATATTGCCTTAGAAGTTGCATTTCCGGGTAAGTCTGCAAAGTTTGGTCCTTTCAGAATTGAGTTTTTTGTCAAAATTTCTGAAAGACACGTTACTAGGACCTTTGTTACACATTTGCAAAATGTTTCTAGAAGTGCTATTGGTCTTAAAGAATTTAAAGTACAATCTCATTTGGCTAACTTTGGTATTGGGTATATCTGGCTGTACTTTCACTTAGTTGGGATTTTTTTAGATTTTAAATATAATGAACTGAATTTTCTAAAAAAATCATGCATTAGCTGATTTGCTTGTTTGATTAATATATAACCAATTTCTGATATCTCAGGTCTATATTGTTCTTGAGCTCTTTAAGCATATTGTGCCATTCTAGCTCTAAGATATCATTCTCTAAGCTTGTATACCAAGTCTTGTTTATTTCTAATTGTGGTTCATATATTTTTTCCTATTCTGAAGTAAGAAGGTTAATATTTGGGCTGCTTTTGTTATATTGATCTTGAAAGAAGTTATGAGTTTTGGTTAAGACATCTTTTGGGTTCGTGTATAACTGAAAATCAATATCGATTTTCTCTAATATCCTATCTAGCCTGGCTTTTAAGTATAGCTTATCCAGAATACTCTTTAATATTTTCCCTTGTTCATCTTGAATCATAAGGCAGCATCGGTCGGTAAACTCTTTGATTCTTTCGTTCTTCTGTTTTTTGAGTGCTGTTGCCCATTTTTGATTGAAAATGTAAAGCCACCCCTTAATATCTTGAACTTATTCTTCTATTAATGCCGAATCATCTAACGCTATGTTTACTTCATGCTTGAGATTTATTCTAAATAGTAATGATCTAATTTCTTGTTTTCTTTTTTCTGGAACTGCCAGTATAGCCTTTTGCCCTTTGTTCTCTCATGATATTCTTTTAAACTCCTGACAGATTTTGCTAATACTAATTGTATCCTCATATAAAGGCGAATTTGCATTTTTCTTTTTATCTAGTGTTGAGTTTTCTGTTGAGCTTGGTATTTTTTTTGAGGGAATATTCTTTTTAGCAGCATATAATATTCCTGTTTCAATAGAAACCAGATATGATCTATGTCTTGTTGAGATATTATACTAATGCCTTTGTTTAATACAATTAATGAGGATACGTGCTTGTCAAAAAAGTATTGCAACAAAGATTTATAGTCTTTCCAGTTTTCGGCTGTGGCTTTATCATATAAAAATTTTAAGCAAAACTTCTTGGCCTTAGTAGTATTAAAAGCTTGGTTCTGTATGTTACTTTCGCTATTTAAGCTAACTAAAGTTGTGTTGTGGTCACTTCCTGTTATACAGTCTATCTCTAAGATTTCTGCATTATATAAATTTTCCACTACACCTTCAGAAATTCAAATTTGGTTAATTCATGTAGCTGTGTTACTATTTGTCTATGTATAAGCTTGTGAATCAGGATTTAAATGACGAAAAGTATCTACAAATTTTTGACTTAACATCTATTCATGTAAAGAAAGCTTTTTGTGTATAACTTTGTTACTAAGGCTTTGTTTATCAAGTTCTGGTGTTGTTATATGGTTAAAGTCTCCTATAATTATTACCTCGTAATTTAATGCCCTGTCAAGATATATATTTTTTCAATTTGTTGTTAAATTAGATTGATTTAATTTTTGTCATTTGGTGGAAGATATACAATTAATACCGCTAATTTTAAGTATTTTAATATTATGTGAAACTCTAATAGGTATTATTGTGTCTTTTGATGTTTTCTGTTAATTTGTAGATTTTTTCTCCAATAAGAACTCCTACTCCTGATCCTTTCTTTTTGTTAGAGCATGAACTTGACCAATAACCTTTAAATAGGCTTTCAGATTCAAGAATAAAATGATCTTCCCTGTTTGAAATATTTGTTTTTATAATTCCTATAATATCTATTTCTTTCTCTTTTGCCCAATCTACTAAATATAAGAGCTTATAATTGTTCGATTTAAGTCCATTGATATTATGACATGCTAACTTTAATTCACAATTTAGGGCATTTGTAGTTATTTTACAGTAAGTGGTAATTGCCCCGTCAAGCTGTTTTGCTTGTTTAATTTTGTTAATACACCTGTGGTGTCTTTTAGGAGAAATTGGGGCCTAAAGCCCCTTGTTTTTCTTCGATTTTTTGGAGTCTGTTTAGAATTTGCTCTAGGATACTGATTTGGAGTTCTAAATCATTAGCAGCAATATTTCTTAACTCTTCTTTTCTTTTGCATTACCTAATTTTATTTTATTTGCACTGATTGCTACTTTATTTGGTAAGTGATTCTGTCTATTTAATCTATTGTCATCTATTTTCTAAGTGACTTTTTTGCGTTACTGCAGGATCTGAAGTTTTTGCTTATATTTCTTCTTTGTCTACTATTGTTGTTACTAGGTAATCTTCCTCTTTTAAGGTTTTGTCTATAATATACTCCTTGGTTTGATAAATGTTGCATATTGTAGATTTCATTTGTATTAATTATGTTTCAATTTTCTTTGGAGCTATTATCTTTGGCATATTTGTAATGCTCATTTTCACTCCACTCTAGTTTGTTGTAAAAGTAATATAGTACAGAAGCCTTTGCTATTTTGAGGTTCTCTAATGTTGCAAAATAGACTGGAGCATTTCCACTTGGATTATTATTTCTATTAGTAAGCTTAAACACCATCTTAGCTTTGAACCTTCTTAGTTGTTTAATCAGAACTGACTCAGGTGCCAAGTTAGGAATGTTTCTAAGCATCAATTTGTACTTTTTTCTTATTTCAAGTTCCTTAATGTCAAATCTACTTGCTGTAATTTTGCTTGTCTTGCCTTTTTCAAAATATATAGCCCAAGCATTTTGCAGATTTAGCTTTTGCTCTTTGCTTTTATATATAATCTTTATATATGCAGCTACTGATCTTTTCAAAGTGTACTATTTTAATAATTCTACTTTTCCAAATTGATTAAAACATCTTTTGATTCTTGCTAAATTTACTTCAAAAGGTAAATCCCAGATTGTAGAGTATAACTCTAAATTTCTTTTTTCTTTATAATGATTAGTTTTATTAACTAGATATTTGTTTTGGGGCAATAAATTTTCAGACGCCCATCTCGAGCTATATATATCTTTCCTTTCTTTCAATTCTTTAGAAACTTCGTAGACTTCTTTTTTACAATTAGATTGTTTTTCTACAATTTGCTCTTTATCAGTAGTTATTTGCCAATCTGTCTCTATATTCATACTGTTAAAACTTTTAACTAGAGAAATTAGCTTTGCTGTATCCTCTGTACTATGATCTGGTATTTCGCTTTCTGAGAAGATTAATGAAAATTTGTAGTCCTCATTTTGAATATAACATTGCATTAGCAATTCCCTATCACTTTCATTGAAGTTCAGTTCTGCATTTTTAATATAATTTGTTTCTTTCTTTTTTGCAACTATGCTACCTTGAGAATCTTCATTATGTACTCTCTTTTCAAGTATCGAGGTTGGAAGTTTTATATCTAAATTTATTTCTGTGGATTGTCTCATGGCTTGATTGGAAACAGTTTTATTGTAACTTCACCTATAAGTTGTGCCTCTACTTCTGATATTTTTTTTTCATTATATCTTTTGTTTTGAACCCATTTGTAGCTGTTAAGTAACACTCATATTATACCAATTTGTTCTAAATGAGATGCTTCTATGTAACTTGCTATATCTCTATCTATCTATCTTGAGAGTTAGAAAATTTTGTTCTTTGTATACTTTCTCAATTTGCTTCTCTGAGTTGTTGTAAAAATTCTTTAAGTCTGCTATTCTATTCATTTTTGTCTCGACGTTTATATAATCTAATACATGACTTATTTGTATTATTTGTTTGTCTACTTGTGTTATTTATTTACTTGCAACTTTGTTTATTTATTTATACTAAAAAGATCACACGTTGTTTTGGTGTAACAATTAGTGATTTGTTTATCAAGGGTTTGCTAAATTCCCACTTTTTGTATCGAAAGTTGTAAAAATTTTCTAAAATTCCTAGTTGTTGCAAAATTTACTAATAAAATGAACTGTTTGCTTCTAAGAGAGTTTATTTGTTTTATTCCAAGGATTCTTTTTCTTTAGAAGAGTTTTGGCTGTTTGTTAAATCTAAATTTGGTACAAAGAATCAGCGGAAAGAGTTAAAAGAAATATTTTTGCTTAGTTACATAATAGAATTACTTTAATAAAATTTTAAGATATTAGCAATTTTATAATTTTATATTAGAGTTAAGTTAGAGTTAGGTAAGAGTTAAGTTATAGTTAGGTTAGAGTTAGATAGAGTTAAATTAAAGTTAGAATTTAGATTTAAAGTAGTGTAAAATTGTAAAAAGAATATTTTTACTTAATTACAAAACAAAAATTACTCTAGTAAAATTTTAAGATATTAGTGATTTTAATAATAGAAGAGATACAAAGTATATAGATCTGACTAGTCCAGTCCTTTATTTTAAATCTAAAATTTAGTTATTTTAAACCCAAAGTTAAGTTACTTTGAATTTGAGGTTGGTCCAAAGTTGGTTTACTTTAAACCCAATATTAGTTTTCTTTGAACCTGAAGTTGGTTTCCTTTAAATCTGAAATTGGTCCTTTTTAAACCTGAAGTTGGTCTTCTTTGAACCAAAGTTGGTCTTCTTTAAACCAAAGTTGGTCCTCTTTGAGTCTGAAGTGGGTCTCTTTTAAACCCAAAGTGGGTTTTATTTGAACCCAAAATGAATCTCATTTGAACCTGAAGTAAGTTTCTTTTGAACTTGAAGTAGGTCCTATTTGAACCCAAAGTGGGTCCTCTTTGAACCCAAAGTAAGTCCTCTTTGAACCTGAAGTGAATCTCTTTGAACCTGAAATAAGTTCTCTTTGAGCCCAAAGTGGGTTTTTTTTGAACTCGAAGTGGGTTTATTTTGAACCCAAAATAGTTCACTTTGAACCTGAAGTGGGTTCACTTTGAACCTGAGATGGGTTCTTTAAGGTTGTACAAGAATTTATAGTTTTTGAGATATGCAGAATTAAAAATATAAATATAAAGATTGACAAATTTAATGTTACACAAAAATCAATACTTTGTATAACAGTAATTTTGCCAATCCTTATGTTCATACCTTTAATCCAAAATATATTAAGAACTATTGGGCCAATTTTAATAATCTAACTAAGAATAATCCTCTCTACAACTTTATTTAGATCTTGAAGTTATCTTTACTTAATATCTTTTAACGCTTGCCTCGACCTAAGTTAGTGTAAAAATCTGGGAAGGGTTTGGGCTTAATTTAGGTCAATCAATGCCGATCAGTTAATGCGGGCCAAAAGTCGACATCTGACGCATTGATCTGATATATAAAAAATCCTATATATCTTAAAGCTGCACCCTAACACTAAAAATATGTATCTAATTAAATTTCAATACGTAAATTGTAATTTTTTGATCTAATATATAACATAAAGAAAATCTTAATTAGCTGTTGTATAATATATACTAATAATTATTGTAATAATTATAAGTATATATATACTATATATGTAATAAATGTTTTTGTAAAACCGATATATAAATATATAATAATAGTTAACTGCAGGTTTATGACACTTTATATGGGTGCGAAACCATTTATGGTATTTTCAAAAGATATGATATCCTAAATAACGCTCATGCCCGTTATTTCGCGACAGCACGGAGCACCTTTTTGTTTAAAAATTATTTTACAAATAAATAAATGAATAATATAGAAAATCAATATATACAATTGCGTCGTTTGATATATATATGTAGCATGTATGTAAATATGTAAAATTTTGATTAACTTGAACAGTGTACGAAAATACCAATCGCTTTGAATGCAATGACAAGCAATAAGTCCGATCACAAAAAAAAACCAACAATACAGTATAAATATGATAGGCTGATAATAATAGCCCTAGAATCGCTCACAGAAGCACAATAGATAAATTTTGCACGGCAATAGTAAATTGTTATTATAAAGAAAAGATTCATTATTGATTCTGCAATAATAATAAATAAAATTCGTTATTGATTATATGACGTAAGCTACACTTGTATTGACAATGTACTTCTCCGATATGCATACTCTCTGTGCTAAATCCTACAACGTTTTAAAGTTCAAAATTTGATTTATACTTGATTACTCGGGGCCTGAGTATGATGTCACACATAGGTACCCGATCATATTCCTGTCATATGGAATATACCTCCTTAAATACTGTATCCTGGGTACTAAAACGACCTGGGATTTATGATTTTATTCTAGGTATATATCCTATACAAATAAGATTAAATTAAAATATCTAAAGTTCGGGTCTAAACAAGAACTACCCCAATAAAAAGCATAGCTGACCCATCATATGAAGAATATCGTAATAAATTAAAACATCATAATTGCAATATTACGACATATAGGTTGCAATATTACGACATATAGGTTACAATATTACGACATATTGGTTGTAATATTACAACTTGTTAAAAACAATTACGGCAGTCAACTCTAATCGGTTGTACATTTAACCTTATCCGCTACTGGTCGAAATCAGTTACCCGCACGTTACTTAGTCACTTAATACAAATCACTTTCGTTATAGTGAAGTGATCGGTTCTAATTAAAAAATCCTAAGTCTTCCTACAGGGTATCGGTTATACACTGGGTTCTATGCGTATAACTTTTACAAATTCACCGTATCGAGAAAATTTTACATAGATTGGAACTGAAACTAACTTCACTATACCAATATTTAATTAGTCTTTATTATATCAAGAGTTCATGTATTTTACGTACAATTTGATTATGATTAGAGTTGACTGCCGTT